>OW285242.1:70830729-71048229 GCA_935421215.2 Melolontha melolontha | reverse complement strand
TTATCGAATCGTTAAATTAAATATTGTTTTAATAACTCGGCCGCTACTCCCAAAAAAATATTACATTATTAGTAACAGTGTATAGAATATACTTGAATTATTGTGCTTGCAAATTTAAGAAAGACAATTATGTCCACTAGTGGTTTTTAAACTTTTTAAAATTTCCACGTCCTTCCTGAAAACTGCTTTCCCAAATACGTCTTATGTTTAACTGTAAAAAGTATACTTTGGGAAGTAGCGAATACTTTTTTTAATTAATGTGTTAGATATGAATAAAGATAAAATCTATTTAAGATCACAAAAAATGCAATTGTAAAGTGTGCCCTGTATCTCCCCAGGCCACCATTGGTATATACAATTGTGGCAAAAAATAACGGTACCGAAATAAATTTAATGCTGAATTATTATATTTTCAACTATTAGAATTACAGTTATACTTAATTTAAGATTATTGTAATAAATTCAGTTTGGTATTGCTATTGATATTGAATCGTGTAGAAATAAAAATTACAATGAAGGATTAGTTCGTCAAAATTATAACGGTAGTTTTTATAAAATCAATTTCAAGTCATTTTACATCGAAATATTAATACTTAATGCTTTTATATACGTATCTGATAACTTTAGGGAATAGAATGATTACTTATTAAAATTTGTATTTATTACTTTATTAGTTGCATTTACCTTCATTTATTATAAATGACTAGGAATAACTGTTCATCGATATCTTCTTAAACGTATTATTGATTGGGTTAATGATGTCAAGGTACTTTTCAAATATCATTCAATTGTCGTATAACAATATACACATGCACAGTTATAAATCATTAATTTATTTATGTTATTATATAATGTACGTACTAGTGAATAATGATCCGTGATTGCGATGCCGTCTTTGGTTACCTTTTAACGTAAATGTTTTAATTTGACAGCTATAGAAGCCATAACTCAAATATATTTATGTTAATCTTTCAAATACATATTTTAGATAGCGGTTATGCTACTTAAAATTGAACAATGAAGAATTATTAGAAAGAAAGTGCGTGTTTATTTGAAGCAGTTTTTAAAATAAGATTTTTATTCAACAGAAACAATAGTTCTTATTTTTTCCATTGTGTAGTCACTTTAAAAGATAAATTTTTGAAATGATGTGTCATAAATAGAGTTGTCAGATTTTCCCCACATTCCATGATCCTATTTAGTATAAGTTAATATATACGTACGAATGTTTTAAAAACACATCGGAAGAAATTACTTATCGTAAGAGATATTTACGAAATGTTTTTTTACGAGACGCATCCCGTTACAATAGAAAGATTGCGAATTTCAAGATAAGCAGGTTCATTGTATGCATTGTGTTAGATCGGCTAGATGTTTATATTTTAGTTAAGCGTAGGTAGATCTCGACGCGAGGCGGTTGAACTTGTGATGTTATAAACATATATACCAGTATGTCGAACGAAAGAAAACATGAAAGATGTTTGACACAGTGAAAAAGTTTGGCGGAAAATTTCCCGATTTATATTATAATGGTGTTAAAATTATGGGCAAAGTTTGCGATAAACCGTTGATGTGTAGGCGTTTGTCTCTCGCTGAGTTATAATTTGTTACGGACACGCCTTCTTTACAAAGCGCGATGTATATTGAAAACATTTGCACATATTAACTTGTACTGAGTAGGACTCTGGAATGTGGGAAATAATAACAACTTTAGTCATAAGTAAAGACCATCATCCTCGGTCGGTTCAAAATGTGTGGACCAGCGGTAGGTTTGAGAGACTCACTTTACCAGCGCTTCGTCTGCTATGTGTATGGAGTACATGAATACGTGAACAGCTATCATAGTGTGAAGTTGTTTATGAATACGCGTCAGGCGCGGCTCGTGATGACGTATTTTGGTTTGCAGTACAATGATACGAGTGCCTCGTGTGTTTTCGGTGTTTACTAAGCAAACGTTACAGTTAGTACACGAGAATACACGAAGCACTCGGATCATTGTACTGCAAACCAAAATACGTCATCACGAGCCGCGCCTGATACGCGTAGATGTAATTAGAACTGAAAGCATTTTTCTAAATAACGCGCACTTTTATTTCAGTAAACCCAACGCACTGACGCCGCTGTTTGCCTACCAAGTGCCGATCTTTATACTCCTGAGATTTCCTCAAAATGTCCCTCTGAGAACCAGCTCCATATGTGAATTAAGGCCCAGAAAGAGCTGATATGTCATATGTATGCCATATGTATATTTATAGTGCTGTATAACTGAACGTTTTTATTCTTTTCAGAGACATGAAATTATTTTTGCAAAAATAACTTCATGTCTTATTGGTGACTATAAATAATTAAGCTACCAATAACTCTGCAACTTTATGCGGGGACATGCCAGATTTTTAAATTTAAATTTGCTAAAATTTGACAAAGTAATAGTCAAACAAGCAAATAAATAAAACAATTTGTTGTTTTTACTTTAAAAATGGTCTTTGCTATCGGTAAAATTCACTTATTGTAATATTCTGTTTTAGAACCCTGTTTTATCCTGTTTTTGTTGTAATATCCTGTTGTAGAAATTTTATCACAAAGAAAAGATTCTCTCCAAAAAAATAATTATCCCCTACCATTCATTAGCAAAATCATAAAACAAAAATGATATCAACACTACAATACAAATAAAATAAATACCACAAAAACCAAGAAAAACAATCTGTACTACTTATAAATATGTCCCAATACCTTATTATATAAACAACCTGTCAGAAAAAGTAAACAAAATATTAACACC
This sequence comes from Melolontha melolontha, assembly GCA_935421215.2. Lineage (NCBI taxonomy): Eukaryota > Metazoa > Arthropoda > Insecta > Coleoptera > Scarabaeidae > Melolontha > Melolontha melolontha. Next base: position 71,045,447 of record OW285242.1, on the reverse strand, counting down.
ATATAACATAAAAGTAGCTCACAAAAATTCCAATAATCTCAACAACTTGCACTCAAAATTAAAAGAAAAAATATCTACTAAAGAAAACACGTTATTTATGAAATTCCATGCAATGACTGCGAAGGCGTATACATCGGACACAAATTTCCAAACAATAGTACAGCCCTTAAAAAACATATTAAACAAACAAACCGCACTTTTAATTTCGGTAAAACCGCAATAATTACATCTCAAGAAAACAACAAAGCAAGAAATATACTAGAAAGAATCCACATACAAAGAAATACAAATTCAATTAATGACCGTACAGATTTAAATAACTTGTCAGCAATATACCTACCCATTATATAAACACCCCTCCCCTCGTATAATAATAATATAAACATCACAAAAGTAAAATAAAATAACACAGATGGTTAAGAACCCCCCACCGCAAAGTGTCAACATTCTTTCCACCCATCCCAAAAAAACACATTGCCCCTGAAAACAGTTTACCTGCTAATGCAAAAAGTTTAGTTTTACTTAGAAATTCAAAACAAATATTAACACCAAAAATATTGAATGTAAGTAAATATATTATATCATCTCTTACCCTTTTTAACATTAAAATAAATTTTAGTTTTTGAAAAAGGTACTATGTACAGTACCGAAACGTCAAATTAAATACTGTTCAAAAAGATATTACTTTTATTATATATATACAGTATGACTGAAGTTTCATTTTGTTTTTTTGGGGATATATTCTAAAAAATATAACAAATAAAATAGTAAAAAATTTTTCTAATAAAAGTTGTCTAGAAACGCCAAAAAAAAATTTTTTAATTTTTAATTTTTAATTTTTTTTGACGTTTCTAGACAACTTTTATTAGAAAAAATTTTTACTATTTTATTTGTTATATTTTTTGAAGTTTCATTTTGTTTTTTTTTGGGATATATTCTAAGAAAATATAACAAATAAAATAGTTAAAAAATTTTTTCTAATAAAAGTTGTCTAGAAACGCCAAAAAAAAATTAAAAATTAAAAATAAAAAAATTTTTTTGGCGTTTCTAGACAACTTTTAGAAAATTTTTTTACTATTTTATTTGTTACGTTTTTTAGAATATATCCCCAAAAAAAAACAAAATGACACTTCAGTCATACTATATATATATATATATATATATAATAACTTCGTGACCTTGGTATGATATGGTAAACCTAATCAGTAGGCGATTAAAGGTCTGTATATTACTTCAAAATATATGTATTTAAAAAACTCTACATGTTTCGGCTATATACGCCTTTTTCAAGAGAATACAAAATATGAATATATATATATATATATATATATATATATATATATATATATATATATATATATATATATAAAATAGAGAGCCAAGCTAATTTCTCAGGGTTGGCAAATTAAATAACGTGCCCTCAAAAACTTTCCTCGTTAGAGACGGCCATGCTTTTTGATAATGGCTGGTGACAGTGCATGTAATCTGCCACAAACGTATAATTTTGAATGAGTATGGCCGTCTCTAATAAGGAAAGTTTTTGAAGGCACGTTATTAGTATGAAAAATTTATAGTCACTCGGTATTAAATTAACAGTGATAAATAAAATACAACTGTCATAACTGTATCGTTTTGACTTATTGACATTTTAAAAAACATTGATAAGTTTTCGTTATCAAAAGCTGTCTTCGAAATGGTGAAAAACTAGAAAATGTAGAACTAGAATGGTCATACTTTTTGCAGCCATATATGGAAGAATTGCGACCAGAATGTTCAAATTTTACAGTGACGTGTGCCAGTTTGTGGCGAATGCTTCTACAATATGTCAAAAAAGACCGTCAAACAGGGTGAAACAGGGAAAATCAGAGAGTGTCGGACAACAAGGAAAAAAAAACATTTACTGTTAAACTTTCTATTTCTTAAACTGAGACGTTTGGATTAAATTTTTTTCGTGTCGGCGACGAGAACAGTCGAAACAATCGATGATCGTTTATTATTTGGAGCAAATCGGAAAAGTGGAAAAGGCTGACAAATGTGTACTCACGAACTGAATAGAAATGTAAAAAAATCCTCGTTTTGAAACTGCTTTCGCTTCTGTTGCGTAACAAGAACAAACCCAATCGCTCGAGGAATTGTGACATGCGATGGAAAGCTGGTTTTTGACGCCAATAGACTACGTTTAGCGCAGTGAATGAACAGCGAAGAAGCTTCGCATTTCCCAATATCGAAATTATACTAAAAAAAGATTATGGTGACTATTTGGTGACTTGTAATCGAAATCATTCAATATAACTTAATAATCAGGGCGAAAATATCACGCCAGACAAGTATTGTCAGCAAATAAATGGAATGCACTAAAAACTTGCCTAAAAATAGTTGCGACTGGCATTGGTAAAGAGAAATGAACCCACTTTTTTACACGATAACGCCCGATCACACACCGCACGCTGGACGCTCCAGAAATAGCTTGAATTAGGATATGAAGTTCTGGCTCACCCACCTTATTCATTTTACATCTTATTCACGAATTACTACTTCTTCGAGTACTTCTTACAGGGCAAATGTTCTTAGCTTCCCAAATCGCAAAATTTTATGTAGGTAACTGGAATAAGTGAAATTGTTTCGGGTTGGCGAAAATGTGTTAACTATAGTAGCAATTACTATAATTAAAATAGTCAAGTCTAAGCTGCGGAATAAATAGTATTTCAAAGGTAACAGTTGAAGAACTAAATTATTTTTGTATGAATCTAATATTATTATTATGGAATTAATTTTACTTGACTCGGTAGGCCAAATAGATCTAAATTTTGCTCGTTAAGTAAGTTAAACTTCTTATTTATGTTTCTCAAGTACTTTAATGTTGAGCTTTAGTAAACGTATTTACTTGCTGCTGATTTTTTTCCTAATGATTACTCATTTTTATTTTCATGTAGTAAATAATAATTATAAGACTATAAATCATTTTGATATTCTTTTTGCAAGTAGGTACACATTTCGTTCGAGGAATATTCTCCGAGTTTTGCTAACACATGTTATTATAATCGTGAATTATTGGAATTTTAGATGCGCGCTAAATACTAATTTTGTTTATAAATATTTACGAATAGATATATGTATAAGCTTTGAAATGTGCACCAATTTATCATAAAAACATTATAAAAAAACCTTACTAGATGGATATTAATATAATATGAGCGTATGACATATTTACTACAATGTTGTAATGTTGTTCATAGCTGACTGCTAATACGAATGTTTATTTTATCTGTATATACTGTGCCTTCAAAAACTTTCAAGATTAGAGTAGGCTGTTTTTTACCAATTTTCTTTAATAAGATTAACGACACTGCATATACTTTTAAATTGTACTTTAAATTGTAGCAGCTGTCAGTGACAAACTTGAATTAGAAAACCTTACGTTTGATTGTATTATTTTATTATTAACATGTTAGAGTTATAACATAAAAAGTTTATAATCGAAGTTACTTTAGAACTGGTCGAAAATTAGATAATGAAGAATGGGTTTATTCCATTAATCAATGGTTGCATGATTTCTGGCAACAGTCTCCGAATCTGCCAGTTACTTATGCATAACTGCTAAGTCATGTTCATGATTCCATTGATAAATTTAGTGAAACAGGGGCTCGTAAACTAGTAAGCCTTGCAGTGAAGCAATTAAAAAACGAACCGCATATTTCATAGAGGATATTCGACGTCCAATGAGCAACTCACCTAAAAAATCAATTGCAACGCTTTCTCAAGAAGTTCATTTGTCAGTGGGAACACGCCATGTCGTTTTAGAAAAGGACTGAAAGTTGTTTTCATATAAAATTCAAGCATTTTTTGAACTCACGCGGGTAGATTTTGGTACGAAAACACAGTACTGTTATTGGTTTTTATATAACATAAATAATGATAACATTCTCGACACATGCTTTTTTGCTGATGAGGCTTGGTTCCATCTTTCTGACTATTTAAATAAGCAAAATATGAGAATGCGATCGGCAGAAAATCCTCACGAATTCATAGAAGCTTTATTACATCCGCCAAAAATAGACGTCTGGCTAGCAGTTTCAAGTAGACGAATTATTGGGCCTATACTTTTTAACCGAAACGTAACTGCTGAAATATACCATAATGAATGATTACAACCTTTTATTAACGAACGTCATGATGACGAACTTACAGAAGGATTTTTCAGCAAGATAATGCACCGGCGTACAAATCGCGAAATATAGTAGCTTTTTTGCAACAATTTTTCGACGATAGAATTCCGAATTTTTCTCCAAGATCTCCGGTTCTGACAATATTAGATTATTTTATTTGTTCATATTAAGAGATTATCATTTTTAACACCACAAATCGGATTAGGGATTCCTGTGCTGACATAACCACAACCCATGGTAAATGGTACATGCAATACAAAAGTCGTGTTATGGTCCGAGTTGATGGATTGATTGGCATGGATCGTCATCATTTCAATCGTTCAGAACGTTTATGTCGAAATGGCCCTCTTTAAACCATTTCCATGGTGTACTCTCCCCAATTACATTTTCTTAGTTAACGATTAATATTCTAGCGGCTTTCGATGTATTAACTACTCTGTTTAACTCTAGCCAAAGGATAGTCCATTCCATTTTCTTTTGCAATACAATCTTTGCATAAATTCAGAAATACAAAAACTTTCAATTGAACAATAACATGGCATTAAAATAAATTTTCATATACGTCGTTTAATTTTTTTCAATGCATTGTCATCCTAAAAATTAAAAACGATAGGAACTTATGCATTAACCCTGATTATATCAATTCAAAAAGTTAGTTTAAAATGAACAAAGTTACATTTTCGAAATATTCAAGTTAAAAAGTTCTGTTTTACCAGTTAATTATTATACAATAAAACAAACTTTTCATACAAGTTATTAATTGCACGCGATAGTTTTCGTGCGTATTTTTTCCAAAGGTAATCAATCTAATTTGATACGATTAAATGTTTCAAATAAATATGTTGACTGTTGTTCAACGTTATGATTGATGATAAAAATCAAATTATGACCAATTTATAACATGTTCTCCAAACTATTTCATTTGATTTTTTGTTCATTTAAATTGGAATGCGTGTATAACGGAATTATATCTTGCGGCGTTTTACATTTTTATAGTCTGCGTATCAAGAAACTGAAATTTTTCTTATAATACAATAACAAATTCAAGCTACAAAGGAGTAAAATAGAAACATAGATCTTTTACTATGAGGAAAATTTCCAATTAATTAGTTAATTATGCTTATACAAAAAAAAAAATTCTAACAGTTACTTAGGACGAATAAAAAATTAGCTGTCATTGGACGCCTGGCAGATGTGAAACATCGAAATCAATTATTTAAAGAAGGGAATATAAAGTAAAGTAAAAAAATATTTTGAATTTATAAAAGAAATATGATTATTTTTCTTATTCTTATATAATGTACTCTTGTATTCGAAAAACTCCCGTACACCATTTAAATCCAGTAAACATTTTTTATTAGTTTTTTATCGTTTAAAAACGGACTTCTGTCATTTAGACAAATTATTAATAATAACTTCTAAAAACATTCTAAACACACATAACCTTTATAACTTATATATATATATATATATATATATATATATAATAATATTATAATTAATATATAATATAATATATATAACTTATTATAAAGGTTATGTTTTTAGAATGTTCCTGTTCTCATCTTCTTTTAATTCTTAAAATTGTGTTCTTATTGTAATGGAAATGAAGCGCAATATCTCCAATTGACCACCTTCTTCAACTTTTGCTATACTAAAATAATTTTCTTGTTCGGAAGCTTTTGGTATTTGCATTTTTAATTAACTTAATTGTCACAGAATGACGTTAATAAACGTCAGAAAAATACAAAATTAAACAGGAAAAAAATAGATGTACGCGACTTTTTTGAATACAAGAGTACACCTTTCGTCAATTATTCTGGAACGCTCTCTGACCATTTTACGTGTATTTTCTTGAAGAAAGAAAGATGATTAATTCAGATTATTATACTGTGCTTCTTGGAAAAAAACACGCATACGAAGGAACTTTTTATAATTTTGGAAATATCGGAATATTTAGGAGTTTACATAATACGTAAAGGCGAAGAAGGCATTTGGATACAAAAAAGAATTGGTAAAGGAAAAAAGTGTCTGACAGAGTTGTGATACGCACTTATTTATAGAGGTATTGTATGACCAGTAGTTTTTTTTATGGAAATGAGTCATGGATAATAAATCAAAGAAGAAAGCTTTGGGAATTTCGAAAAGGAAGGTGTTGGGAGGAGAAAGGTGAGGACAAATATTGGCGAAAATTGTTTAATAAAGAATTTAAAGCAATTATTTGGTTACCCGCAAATAACAAAATTCATGAGATAGATGGGGCATGTATCAAGACATAAAGATATAGAAACAGCTTGGAATTAAGTACGGATCCACAATAACCCGCAATTAGCTAAGTGATTTATCTGCGGGATATTGCGAGATATTTGGTTTTAGGGATACTATAATGGGATCAAGGCAGTGTGTGTTGATACACCATGGCATACCTTATTAGACGTGATCTGCAAATACCTTCAATTAGAGATGTTGTGAAAAGCATCAGTATAATTTGTAGGTACTGAATAAATAAGTATGTTCTTGATTAAAGCTTGTTAAATAACATTCATGAAATCCGCCTTGGATGCCCTTAAATTTTATTAATTCTGTTAGGTTTTAGTTATTCGATAAGTAAGATAAGAATTCAGGACCGTGCTGGTCTAGTAGTAGACCACTAGACTATGAATCTGAGTTACTAGTTACTGGATCTGATCAACCGGGTTGAAAAACTCGACACAGACAATAATATTGATGGTGTTGTTTGGATTCAAGATCGACTTGACGAAGCTGATACTCGTAAAAATAAGTACCTGGAGTACTCTGAGGTAATAATAGCATTAGGCACTTTATCAACCTAATGTACAGTATGGTTCAAGTCGTAATAAGTCTACCACGTTCCTTCAAGGTCTGTTATTGAGACATGAGACATCTACGTACATACTGAATTTTAATAAAGTTAAATTTGGGTTACTTAACCCTCTACAAAATGCCTTTGTATCTATTCTAGGAAGTCATACAAGCAGGTATATGAAATTAAATCTTGCAAACTTTTTTTATATTTTTAATGATACAAATACTTTCCTAGATGTCCAATTGTCTTGGATTGTTTATATTTTTAATTAGTTTTAAACAAGCTGCCGTTATATTGTTATTGGTGTCTAACGCATAACGGGCACCACTCGGTTTAACAGGTTTATTGAATTTAATATACCATATATGTTTGTATTTTATAACGGATTATTATGGAACGTGTTCTTTGACTAATTTACTTCAATTTACAATCGTGGCAATTAATTTTATATGTACCGGATTTTTGATTCATCTCTATTTTATCGTTGGCGTTTCCTAGAAGAGGTTTGATTGAGATTCCGAAGTGAAAAGCAAATTGGAGATCCCGTTATTTAACAACTCTAGATTTTTGTAATTCGATGATATGGTATACAGATGAACTTTTTACAAAATTTTGTTGGGGCAACAGATAAGTAAAATCGTGGATAGTCGTTTTTAAATTGCTTTTTCTAATTAATTTATTAATTATTTCTGGGAGAAAATCATTGCATCCCGCAATATTTTTAACAAGACCTAATTCTTTTTCGTATTTTTCATTTGTTAACGGAAAGTTTAGCCACCATTTGACTAGAAAATTGAATGAAGGTGCCTTTTGTTGGAAATTATGGTTTGAATCTGCGTTGATAAGCCTATAGACATTGTTTTTTCCGGAAAATGCCAATTTCTATTTTATGCTTATTTCTAATTACTAGTGTATCTAAAAATACTCTTCCACCGGGAATTTAATAATCGGAAATTTCAAATTTAACTGTTTTACTAACATCTTTAATTCACACTTACGTGTGTCAAAAATAGCCAAGGTATTTATCATTTTTAAATTCGAAGTGACTCATAGTGAATTGTAATTTATTCGCTTTTTATTTATGTGAAACCTATGTATTGGAAAGGCTTGATCTATTTAATAATCCGCATTTCTTAAAATGTCGATGTATATTTTAATGTGGTGGTTTTAACATTAATTTTTCATTAACTGTTCCATATCCAAAAATTACTTTTAAAGGAAAGGCGCGATCAATTTAATTAAAAATTAACATTTAATGCCTATAAATTTGTACTTTCTACACCAGTTGTCGCTGGCTGCAAATATAATTTACTAATAAAATATAAAAGGAAAAATAAAAAGGTGATGTGCAATTACCATGAAAAATATACAAATATCACTTCAATGGCCAAATTACAGTTTTTAAAGTATACATTTATTACAAAACCATCGGAAAATTACATCTGTTATTAATTATAATCAAAATATGTTCAATTAATTTCATTTTAAATATTAAATAAATGCAAGAATAAAAAGGATTATTGTATTACAGTAACTTCATGGTTACTTTTCGTTTCTACCTCGATTTAAAAGTTGGTTTTCACAATCGGCTTCCGTGATAAACCGAGAAATTTATTACGCACTTTGTAAAAGTAATGTATATTTATAAAATGGATGATATTAAACCTCTTAAACAAACATAAAATCAGAAAGGCAAAAAGTACTTCAATTATAATTCCGTATTTCTTCCTCTTAATAACCGACCAAATTCATTCTGAATAAATTCTACTCTCCATTGGCATTTTCATTACATAACTCGAGCGTTTCGTACTATGCAAACGTAATTAAATACATTAAATAACGGAACGTCAGACTGAAAAATCGTGATTCATCTTAAGTCTCAAAGTTAAGGCAGTCTCTCCGTCTCTCTTTCGAATATTTTTACCACGAGCATTTTGACCGACAAAATAGTATCATGAATAATAACAATAGCGAAATCGTCAGATGGTCAGAGATGAAAGAATTGGATAGAAAATGCTTACAAAAGAGAGCAAATAAGTGTATCTTTCTGTGTGCGTATAGTAGAAGAGAAGGAGTGAAGATGGTAGGAGCCAATAGTGCAGTGACCAGCTGATCTAATGTGACCCCAGTGCTAACGGCAATCATAACTGCTGATTCACTCTTACTCTTGTATGTTGTATGACTTGTACGTGGGCCCACTATATTTTTACAAGCTCTTCAGTCGGTTTTTGCCACATATATACAGCTCCTGGTCATTAAATTAGGACCACATAACGAACATATTTATAGCTTAAGTCGAAAATACAGCTACGCAGTAATTGTTTGGATTATTCGACTGAAACGGTATTTGCACATCAAGCAATGTTATACATGTTTGTTATACTTTCGATCGGTTTTCTAATTAGGACTTTTGTGCTCCGTTGATATTGTCAGACTTCTTAAATATTTTGCATTCATTTTTGTTTGCCTGTGTTTCATAATAATTATATAAGGTGTTTTAATGTAATCCATAGAATCTCTATTATCTTTTGATGAATTTGGATTTAAAAGACGCAGAATTGTCATGTCTAAACGTACATGATGTATGTTTCGCACTAGCATTTTAATACGAGGTATACCGATAGGACCAGCTCTCAGCGGGCCATACCCAGCAATAAGTGGCAACAGCGAATCCCCTCTACGCGCGGTAGCTTACATTACCATGCATTGCAGAGTTATGAATTTAGTAAGACTTAAACCGCACAAGGATATAGTCGTTTGCATATTCGTTCTGTATGCGTAATTTGCCCATTTGTTTCAGATATAATAAGGTCGTTATATCTCCAAGTTATTATTATTGTATTCTTAGCTGCTACGGAAAAGTAATTTTAAGTAATAAAAAAACAATAACGTTTTCTAAAAGATAAAAGTAAAAAAATCAATAATTCTGCAAAATAAATTTTAATTCTAAGAAAGTCACTAAATATAGGATTCAAAAATACCGCCCTCTCTCCCCAAACAATAGCCGAGCCTATTGTAAAACTCCCGCCTCACTCCCTCGATATTTCTAGGGGTTATTGTCTCGAAAATTCTAAACAGTTGAACTTGCAACTGTTGCAACCTTTAAGTTTGCACAGCTAGATACGAATGACGGGCAATCTATTGCTCTCGATCATCGGACTTATGTATGCGCACTCGGAGTGGCATCGTACATACGTTGCCACATCGTATTACGTTCCATACGTATATTGTTGCGTATGGCTCGTAGCGGGTTGGACATATCGGTATACTGAAAATTTCGGGAACCAACATTATAGTTAGTACCTGACTTATGATTTATATAAATTCGGCTATCTTCATTTATGTGAGTGAAAACAAGTGAGAGAACCAAGAAATTTCAAATAGTTTTTTTACGGTGACAGTTAGAAGTTAGCGATACAGTAACATAATGAATTTAACAAGAGAACACTATCGTGCGATGATTTATTATGGTTTTCTAAGTGGTTTAAGTCAACAAGAATGTGTCCAGCGAATAAATTCTGCGTTTGGTAGTGAAGCACTCTCTAAAACTACAATATATCGCTGGTTTCAAGATTTCAAACTTGGACGTGATAGTCTCAGCAATGAATTGCGTGAAGGTCGACCATCAACAGTTGTTGTTGCGCAAAATGTCGATGCTGTTCGTGAAATGATGTAAGTTTGATCGACATGTGACATATGCTAAAATTCGTGCATCCTTAGCTATTGACATGACTGCAATACAAACAATTTCGCACGATCATTTAAATTTAGGAAGGTCGTCGTTGGTAAAGCTCAAAAACCTAGACTAACTCCTAAATATTCTGGTCATCTATATCTTCTAGTCCTGCTATGTGAATTAGTTTGCCAATTTGGCTAACGATAGGTTTTTCTCGTTGAGAATACTTGAATTCCTCTGGTGATACCGTCCTCCAAACTCCATTTATGTATTTATCAGTTAATTGTTGCCAAACAAGGGTGGCATCGGTGATATGCTTTTTCAAAAATTGTACAATTAATTCCTTACTTTCGTTGTCTGCTACATACGAATCAATAAAATGCGGCGATTATTTGAATCAGCTTAAATTTTGATTGGTTTCAAGTAAACCGTGTTACATCAAATTTGCGTTAATCGAGGAAGCGATAAACAGGGTTTTATTTAGTACATACGCTGAACGGGTTTTAGAAAATATAGATACAGACAAAAAATAAAATGCATCCATTAATGGTTGCTAAAGACACCACTTTTGGTACAAGAAAGGTCTAATTATCAATTCTCTTGTACTTTACTTATTATGAAATATCTAATCTCTTTATTTCTTTAGCAAATGCACTCTCTATTCTGATAAAATGCTTACAGCCGAAATTACAATAAATCAATGTAAACAATAAATTTATATTTTAAACTCAAATAAAAGTTTTTGTGTTAACGATTCTTACTAGTTTTTAAAGTTTGTTTTGTTATAATTTAGGTTCATTATTCGTTATTGCATAGAATGTGACAAAGATATATAGAACTCGTTTAGCGTTTATTTCCTAGACGACAAAGACGACATCACCAGCAGATCGATTTTCAAGTTAAGATTGGCGTTATTGATGAAACGCTTTTATGTTTATGTTTTAGGTTTTTATGCAAGTTTTAACCATTTCGAGGCATTATGATTTACATTTTGTGAAAGCGCGAGTAACTTCTCTCTTATTAATGGCGGATCGATTTTAAAAGTAATTATTAGTATTATTCTTCTGCTTTGGGTTGGACGCCAGCACGTCGAGGCATTTGAGCACACTGGTTTTTGTACTGTCCCCAATAGATCTCTGAATTTCACTGTGTTAGTCTTGTGTCCTCGATAAAAGCCATTATTCTGCTCAGGGGAAGTTTGAGTACACTCGTAGGATCAATAGATATCTCTTCCGAAATGTTTCTGCCTGAGTCCCTTCAGTTCCTCACACGTGCATATTACATGAGGGCTAGTTTCCTCCTGTTTTTCACATTTATACCAACGCTCGCTAACCAAGCCCATGGTGTACAGATGCGTCCTTAAAGGATAATGTCTGGTTATTAAGCCAGTAATTATTTTAATTTATTTTTTGTTACTACGAATTAGGTTGGCTGAAAACCTTTCGTCCAGCTCCTTTAGTAGTGTTTTAGAATGGAGTTGGCCTTGCGTCAACCCCTATTTCATTTTATGTTCTCTTTCTAGCCATAACCAGATCTCCCATTTAGCGGAATCCTTAGCGATTCCACATACAGGTTCTGGTCCTATGAAGTTCCCATTAGTACCTTCTTGGGCCAGTTCGTCGACTGTCTCATTGCCTTTAATCCCCTTATATCCTAGCACCCATATCAGCGACACAGTGTTGTCTTGTGCCGGGTTATTGAGGACCTGTTTGCAATATTTTGCTAGTTTAGACTTGGTAGATGGATTCATAATGGCTTTAATAGTTGCCTCAATATTAGTCATTATGTTAATATTTTTGTTTGCGCAGCCGGCTTCCGAATTTCCTCGGCACAGGCTGCGACTGTAAACAATTCGTCCTGGAAAACCGTCATAAGTTTTCCCAGACATATCGATATCTTCCTTCTAGGACACATTCCACATATGCCTGCACCTGCCCCCTGGTTAGATTGTGATTCATCCGTGTACCAGGTGCCAGCACCATAATTACTCGAGAATCACTATTCCCTGGTCGGTATAAATATGTTCAACTTAGCTGTAAACATAATCTCAGGTGCTATACCGTCAGCCGGCATTTGAAATATCGGCACTTCCAATATAGTTATTGCGATATCTGCATGCCCCCCTATAACCTTATTAGGACACCATACGTCATTGGCCTTCAGCCTCAGGATCGTAGCCATGGCCTACGCCTTTACAAATCGGAGGGAGACCCACGATGGCCTCAAGATTTGCGTTATTGAGGAAGCCTGCAATGGGACATCTTGTAATTCTTGACAATTTCGACCCATCATGCGTTATTTTTGTGTGGAAGTGCAGGCTACTTCTCTCGTATCACCAGCAGATTGATTTTCAAATTACTATTACGAATTAGAGAAAAATCGGTGTATATATCTACATACAATTTCAGTACAGTATTCCCCGTTATTTCGAACGTTGCTTAGCTAACGATGGTGTTTAATTGAAAATTCACAATCCAGAAAGAATACTGAAAAATATAAAATTTTTTATATAAAACAATATTTAAAAGACCCTTACACAATCTCTCCTATACCTTATTACTAAAACTACTTTTATACCATATCTTATTCATATGTACTATTTATTTGTGTAACAGAGAAAGGCTGTCTCATTAAAGAATATGTCAGCTACCGTTTTAACTGTTAACTACGAATGGATGTTTAAAATTGTCGGTAAGTTATACATATCTAGAGGTATACATAACAGGAGCGCGAATGAAAAAGCCAGAGGGGCATATCAAAAATTATCTTTCTTCGATGCAATCTGCTGTACGTAATCGTTATGTCTGATGTAGAATGTCTGGTCATCAAGTTCAACATAATTGAGATCATAAAACCAGATTATTTTAGAATGTCTTCGCGTTGATAACTTTAGAAACGTTATATTTTTAGCGCGATTTAACGCAAATATAGTTTCTAAATTTTTATATTCTCTTGTATTATGTACTTTGGATAGTTTTGTCGTCAGTATATCGTGTACTAAACATCGGTTTTGCAATAAGTAAATAATTCCAGAACATATTTGATTTTGAAGGAGGGAAAATCGCGTAATTTTATCATCGGTAAGTCAAACACTTAATGAAAATTTTTGCTGAGGTACAAACTCTTTACAAAATAGTTTTCTAAGGAACTATTTTGTTGCATGACTTTTATAAAGAACGAGTGCGGCAAAAGGCCTTATGAAACAAGTTCTTTATACCATTTCTTCTATTTTGCATTTTTTACATTAATAAATTGAAATGATTTAATTTCAAAGTTTGAGTTTTATTTTATATATAACGTATGCAGTTGGTCACATTAATACTTGACATTTCCAAATTTAAATATTGCTATTTACAATATTATTTATTAATTTTCGTTAACATTACTTGATATTTTAATTAAAAATATAAACATGAGTGACATAGAAACTAATATATCTTGTACTCCACCCCAGTTACGTGAAGCAGCTGACAAAACAATTAATAATTTATTACTAAAAAAGTCAGGTGATGCATATGAAAAATGTTACTAGAATTTTGAAATTTGGTGCATATATGTACAAAGCATGAGAGGTGAAATACCAAGCAAAAGAACACAGTCCTCTGCACTATGATCAATATGCTGCGTTGTTGTATTTATATGATTACAAGCATTCTTAAAGAGGCTGTCTGAAGGTTATGAACTAAAAAAATAAAAAATTCTAGACATGGAAGAAATTACTAAATTTCTAGAAGAAGCTAGTAAATTATACCTAGGAATAGAAGTATGTACTATAAAATTTTATCTACAAATGTAACCTTTATTTTGTGATGGTTTTTGCTTCAAGTCTCCTTAATAATTGGTTAGATTGGTGCTTGTAGGCGAGAAGAAATAACAAATATGTTTAGTACGTCACATAGAAAATAAGGTTGATCTTACAGTACTTAATACAAAAAATAATATTACAACTGTTTTCCCAATTATTGATAATGTATGGATTAATTTAATACTATAATTTAATGCTACCTTGCGATGATGTTGCTGTAGCTGTTATGATCTGTTACAAAAATGGCCTATGGAGAGGTTATAATCTATTGAACCCCATTTCCGAAGGGCTAAACTACTTCTCCTTATTATAAAGTCAAAGTAATAAAGTAAAATCTTTTGAGATTTTTGTTTATCAAGAACTTTATTATTTCACAGATTGCATTAACAAAAGCTGTTACACAATTGCAGAATAATATACTTACTTACACTTTTGTTGTTGGTTAATATTGTGAATTCCTTTGTGGATATCAATAATTAAATCATTCGTTTTATAGCTCGTACTTGAAAAACTTGATGATTCCTTTCTGTTAATAACACTGGTCAACATGGGGTTTTCTCTTATACATTAATACGAGTATCTTTTGCTTGAATTTGTATTTAGTTTCACAATTTTAATTAACACATAAATTATTACATTTAATATTTATTTTAGGGTATAATGGCTTCGCTACATAGCGGTTTCTTGAGGTTGAACTTCCAGCTAAATATTGTAAATCTTTAAGTTGAATTTCCTGTGTGGAGAAGAAATTATCTCTTAAAATAAGTATAATTAAATGTGGATATTATTGTATTTTAATATAAATAATTAACAATTTGGTATATTTATTTATATGTGTATATAACGTGATCAGAAATTCACGGATAATCGTCAGATAGGGCGATTCTATGTTTAATTCTGAGTCGACAAACGTTGATATTTAACAATTATTTTTAAATTACGTACATTATTCTGAGCCAAGGTTGCTTTATATGTATTTTCATGTAAAAAAGCAGTTAAAGAAATATTTAAAAGGCAAAATATTGCTATAAAACGATTAATCACACCAACATGGTGTAGAATAATTTTATATGACAGTAAAAAACATTTTTTTTCAGAAAATTTTCAAAAATTTCGAAATATTTTTAGTTTACACATTTTCAACATTGATAGTCTCGTATGCCTTAACTCTTTCAAGGTTGATGGTACAGACGTTATATCACCAAATCCAAATTTCTCAACGCATAGTGGTACATTATTTGTACCACTTGTTCACATGTAAATATCATTGCAGCATGATGGTGCAATCTCTGAACCGTTTTGTGGATATCTTTCACGTAGTTTTCCTTATTACCAACAGATGGCAGGAGCTTGTAGCAGATGATTTCTTTGATTTATGCAACAGCCATTTTGTTTGATGCTGCTATTGTGAGAGTGCTAAACATGTTATTTGGATTTCCAGGACTACCATGCCACACAAGGTCATTGAAGTACGGTGGTACAAATGGTACACCACCTATCCAAAGAGTAATTAACTATGAACAATTGTTTTTAAACGATTGCTTAATTATCTGTTTTTCTTTAAATAGACACGCCTTCTACTTATAAAATGTTTAAATTACGAGGGATGTTCTCTTTCCGCTGAACCTATCTAGTAGGCAATGCTATTTTGAGACAAATTCTGTATTACAATTTCAATCTAGTTGCTTACAAGTTTAGTTATAGTGACAGTTGTCAAATATACCTGATTGTTTGTAAGTTACATAAGTTTAAAGTAATTCTTTCGCCAATAAGTCATGGAACTAAACAAGGTGGCTTAAGCCGTAAAGAATGTTTTGAGGAAATCAATCGAGTATTTGGTGACAAGTTGTGTTCCTTCGATACCATAAAGCGGTGGTACAATGAATTCCAACGCGGTCGACTTTCCTTAAATGACAGTTTTTGATCTTATAAGCTAAGAACGGCAGTTACAGGAAAAAGTATTGTTCTTATTCGGAACATGATTGAAGAGGACCGACATACTACAAGCAACTTTAAAGATTGGTGTGAAAGCAATTAACATTATTTTACATAAACATTTGAAGGTCCGGAAGCTTTGTTCTCGGTGGATTCCCCATAACTTGACTTCAATTCAAAAAGATGGTGCAGGTATACATTAGATCGCTTTGACCGTGGATCGTCTCATTTGGTATACAACATCATCACACAGGTGATGAAACATGGGTATACTGCTATGATCCCGAAAAAAAGCAACAATCGTCAATTTGGGTCTTTGAGAATGGTCCAATAAAAGTTGTTCGTAAAAAAAACCGAAACAAGAAGATGGTCGCCACATTTTTTGGAATTACTGGGCATGTTTTCACTGTAGCATTGGGGGATAGATGTACTGTTAATTCAGAATGGTACACTGCAGTTTGTTTGCCTCAGGTTCTCCAAAATGTTCGCGAAAAATGTCCCAGAGGAAGGATCACCTTGCATCAAGATAACGCTTGGATCCACACTGCCGTTCGAGCAACTGAGTATTTGAATGCCCAAAAGACAGAAATAATGGGTTATTCACCGTATAGTCCAGATTTAGCACTTAATGACTTCTTATTTCCGAAGGTAAAGGTTACATTACGGGGTTTACGTTTTACATCGGCCGAAGAAGCGGTTGATGCCTTTGA
Organism: Melolontha melolontha; assembly: GCA_935421215.2. Taxonomy (NCBI): domain Eukaryota; kingdom Metazoa; phylum Arthropoda; class Insecta; order Coleoptera; family Scarabaeidae; genus Melolontha; species Melolontha melolontha. The sequence goes on along the minus strand of OW285242.1, from coordinate 71,028,328 downwards.
AAATGAAATAAACAAACTACGGCTGGAAGATTGAAGATCTTGTGTTTTCAGATGTTTTCAAGATTGTTTTTCACGGATGCAAAAATGCATTTACTGTGGAGGATAATAAAATAAATTGTGTTTTACTTTATCAGGTTCGGCGTTAAAAGAACAGCCCTCGTATATTTCTGTGCAAGTAGCCTAAGTAATGCTACAATATTCCTTTGCTTCAGAGAGTTATCAACTGAGAATACAGCATTTCTAAATTAGGATTGTCGACTCAGAATTAATCATATAATCGCCGTACCTGACGATTATCCGTGAATTTCTGACCACTCTATGTAAGGTACTTATGCATTCAGGTCGAAAATGAAAAAACAGCATTAATATTGTGTCCGGATTTTAATTACAAGGCCATTATTTATTGAAATGATTTTTATTAAATGAGACCGTTATCTCTAACGACCTTCAATCGACTAAAATTCTTTAACTTACCAATGTATATTTAGTTTAGCGCAAGAGTTGTTTTCTAATACGATAACATTCGCTATAAAGAAGGATGTCTAGTGTACTTAGTATAGTCCGCGATGCGTGTCAATGTTGTTTTTATAATCAAATATTGCACTAGTCCCGGCCTATGTTTGGTACACATAACTGCAGTCGAAGGGATTTAAAAAAATACCAGGAATAAAATTAAATAAATTAACAACTTGCTTTCTAATCTAAGGAATTTATGATGTTTATAAGTGGGACTATATTACCACAATCAATGGAATATAAACTTACACCTTAACCTCACATACTCGTAATTCAAATCTAAATCGTGATGTATTAGTATCTATTTCTAATCTGTCTATTATTAAATTAGATCAAAGTAGCTATGCGTGAAATTTTTCAGAAACAATATTCAATTTCTACTCTTCGTGTGCGTCAAATGTATGTGTATTTTTTATGTTAGTTAAAAAAGGTCAGTCTCTAATCGTTTTCCCTGTTTTTAACTTACATATTTATTTTCGATTACCGTTTTTCGTTTCGTATAATTTTGTTGGACCTGCTTTTTTTTTCTTCTAAAAATCCCTGGTTTTTTCTCTGTTTCTGGTAACAGGCCCTTTCTACTTTTACTTTTTACTCACAAAGTTTTGTTGTCAATTCTGTTCTAATTGTAATGTGTGAAATTCATTATTAAAACCAAAGCATTTTAAATGAATATCTTGATATTATTTAGTGAAAAAGGAAAAAATTCTATAAATATATTTTTCCTTTTTATATTTTCTACTTTCCTAAATCCATACTAATAGTTTGTACATACCATTTGAGAATATAATTTTCTTTATTATGGAAAAAAATAGTATCTTGCTCATTTAAACTTAACACACTAACGAAATAAATTCAAGGAAAAATAACAATTAGCAAGTTTATTTTTTTCCAAGGAAATGGAAAAAAATAAACTTCCAGTAAACATAAAAAGAAATTACTTCTTAAGCAAAATGATTGATTAACGTTTTTAGAATAACTGCATTTTATTTCCAATATAAACGAAGTATCGTTGGAATTTATTTAAATTTAATTTGAACTCTTCATTAAAATGGAAATACGGCAGTCTGGTACGATCCATTCAGACAATACGTATTTTTAGATTCTTCTTTTCTCTATTCGACGGTTGCAAAACGACTGGGATAATGTGCATATAACACATATGCTACAGCGTATGTTACATACGCAACAGCTGTCGATGTTATAAACACTATGACATTGTTGTATGGTAAGGTCAATAACCTCAATATATTTACGTACAAAATCATATGTTTATAAACTTTTAGAACTGACCTAAATCAGCTGTTTCATGTGTATTATGTGAATCATGTGTATTATGTGAATATTCTTTTTTGTTACGAGAAGTAACGAATATAAAATAGTAATATGGATATAAAAAAGCTATTGCAAATATACCATACAATGTTTATGTTTATAAAAACGCTAGAAGATAACATTATGTATAAATAGTGTATGGTAAGGGTTCGATAACTTGGTACCACAGTTACTTGTTAAAAATTTATTTTTGCATTTTTAAAGGGGATATATTACAGGAACATGGAAGATGTGTGTGTGCTCTATGGGCATTTAACCTCCTAATTGGTAATAATCTATCTTTAATCAAAGACGTAAATATAAATCATATCGAACGTAGGTAACGATCGACAACTGACTGAATCGGAGTGGATACTTAGGTAAAGAGAGAGCGACAATAACAAAACTATTCTTTTTGTTATTGTCGGTCAGCTTTAAATTATCGTTTCTGATACTTTTTATAGAATAGTATAGTTGGTTGCACAGTGACGTGACAAAATTTTTTTAAATATCTTACATTTTTTACGAGAGGGAATTTTGGGGAAAATATTTTGGATTTATATTCTGTGTAATCACATCATTCCATTTTTTTCATATATTGTCCTTTTATTTCAAAGACACTCGGTAGATCAATCCAACTTCGTATTATTTCTTGGTAACATACAGATATGAATACATGCACACTGTACTTAACGTAATAAAAATGCAAGACCGAATGTAGATTTGTCCATACACCGTCACAATATATAAATAGGTATTTAGCCAATCTAGACTTTTCACGGTGTGTTATCAGAAAAAAAAAAGTATTCATTTAAATTTGTATATGTCATCGACAGAGCGTAAAATAGTCTGCTGTTGTTTAAACGTTCACCGTTTGCGTATATAGGATGATATCTCAGACACGCATGCAAATGACTATTACATGAAATGAGAAAAGCGAAACGCTTCCACGCAATTTTGTACGTATTGTTGTGTTTTTATGGGGAATTTTTATTTTGATGGATGTCATCTTGGCTGAAATGAGGTCAAAAAGAAAAATGAACAGTTATTATGCTCAATTTGAAACGTGACATAAAAATAAAAATGCAATAAGAATATCCATTTATGTTTTTCGGTAATAAGTGCTTGCTACTGCTCTATCTTTTTGATTAAAAACAGAATTTTAATAATAAACATAAGCCTTTAGGTACTTTAGCCAATAAGCCTTTAGGTACTTTAGTACGAGTTTTGCAATAAGTAAATAATTTCAGAACATATTCGTTTTGAAAGGAGGGAAAGAGCTTTTTTTTTCATCATTGGTAATTCTAAGCCAAACACTTAATGAAAATCTATGCTGAGATGCAAACTAGTGATGTCGAAAAAGTAACTATTCGGTACATTAGTATTCGTTACACGAGCGAACCCAGAGTAACGATTTCCTATTTGAAAATGCAATCGTTACTTTCATATTTGATTGCTTCTGTACATGTGTATTTTATGCATATACTCGTAGTATAAATCTACGATTTGTAAGATATCATGCATTGATTACACTGTCCAACACGATTTTTGCTGACTTCTAAGTGAGACTTGTTTTTTACTAATTCGGGTGTGCGGAATCCGCAAATCATATTAGTTTTTGCGTATCACGTCAAAATTAAACTGTATACTGTACTATGAATCACTAATGCGGCTAAGTAGTTACTTACATAAAACCTGTTACGATATAAAAAGAAGTATAAAATTTAATAATTCATTTATTTATTTCAATACAATATTAGTAACGAGTATAGTGCAAGTATTTACACAATAATATCATTATTAAAAAATTACAAGAGTATTTGTAAAAGGAAAAAAGCAACAATCCAACAGTAGTCGGCCATCATATGAGGATCCCATCTTCCTTGGTACGGAGTTTCCATGATTTTTAAATCTTAATGAAATCGCTCGCCTTGTTCATCGCTTACAGCATCTAAATTTTCGGGAAACCTATCAAGATGACTATGAAGGAAGTGAAGCTTTATGCTCATGTTACAACCTAGGCGGTAAAAATTTTTAAGCATTGTTTGCACTAGATCTTTATAATTGCATGCTTTTTTGTTTCCAATACATTTCACTTATTCATTACAATAGTTTTATACACAATTTTTAAAATACATAGATATATATTATAACAACGATCTTAGATATTTAAATATTATGTCGAATTTGATTTAGCGTTAGAGTTAGGCTTAAATTTACTTATGACGATGATGATTTTACAGACTTAGAACGTATCGACTTAAGAAGTGTTATATTCAGACTAAATCCAAAGTGTCTAACCTTTTATAGTAAACAATAATATAAAGGGTACAACTTCTACGCTTATTATTCTAAGAAATAGAATAATAACCGAACAAATCCAAGAACCTTTCTGAGAACTATCGTCCGATACTTTTAGTAAGCTCATGTTATAAACTTCTGGAAAGATTGTTATTAAACCGGCTTAGTACATTGATACTGAAGCATCTTCCTGTTGAACAGGCGCAACTGCAGTTGTGCCAACTAGGTGCTCAGTTGAACAACGCACATTGAGGCAGAGTTTTGGAAACGGCTGAAGATAACTGTGGTGTATGTTGACCTAACTGCTGGGTATGATATGGTCTGGAGATAAGCCGTCTCTACAAATTTCTCAACGAAATGCAGCCGAATAGCATCTTTATTAAACTACATGCTTTGCGACAGGCCCTTTCAAATAATAACAGGAGAGAGCAAGAGTAAAATGAGACATCTTAATAATGGATTGCCTCATGGATCGGTATTTGTACCTGTCCTGTTTAATCTGTATATTCTTGACATGCCACACACAAAGTCAAAAAAGTTTGGATATGTCGTTGGCCTGGCTCTTGCATGGTGGAGTAAAACCATAGAGGGAACTAATAATATACTTTCAGAGGACCTGTCCGTGCTGAGAAAATACTTCGCTAACTGGAGACTAATCTCGGATATGAATAAAACGGAAGTGTTATGCTTTCACCTCAATAATAAACAAGCACGTCTAGAGCCGTAAGTGTATTTCAATAACAATTTGCTACGTTATAATCATTACCCAAAATATGTGGGAGTAACAATGGATCGAACATTCACACATAAAAAACATCTAGAGAACACCGCAATTAAAATAAACACTAGAAATAATATAATCCACAAGCTCTACAGTACTGCTTGGGGTGCGAACGTGTCCACCCATAGAACGCCAGCTCTTAGCTTTGCTTACTCGGTTGCTGAATACTGCGCCCCAGTCTGGTGAAACATCTGCCACGCAAAGAAGATCGACATCAAACTCAACGAGACCATGAGAATAATTAGCGGCTGTTTAAAAAGTACACCTCTCTACCCTGGCTCCCGACTCTAAACCATAATACACCTCTCATCGTCCGGAGACAGGAAAGCATGGTAAGAGAATATAATAAAATAAGATCGAATCCCCACCGTCCAGTACAGAGTGATTTGCCTGATGCCGACCTGTCAATACTGAAGTCGAGATCTCCTTAACTACTGCTAGCAGAACAACTATAGCAGAAAATTTCAACCCAAATGATATATGGAGGGAGTATTGAGCCTTGAAAACCGCTCTAATGGCCTATATCATTGATCCTACCACACTCTTACCAAGAATGGAGCTGCCTCCCATGTGTGGAAGACACTCAATAGAATAAGAACGTCCTATGGAATTTGTCGTGACTCATTGTATAAATGAGAACTGACTGATATACCAACTTGCGAATGCGGAGAACCTCGCTAGACTGTTTCCATCATATGAAGGTGAGATGAGTGACTTCTTTGAAGCAACTGACTCCGCGTTAGATTGGATCAATGGCCTCGATTTTAAAATTTAACTTTTAGGTGTATAATCCATGTTAACCATACGCTAAATAAATAAGAATTGTTGCTACGAAAGAAAATTAAGTTTATACAATAAATTTGACAGTGTGACAATCATTCTTGTCAGAAAATATATTCGTAAGTATCGAAAATGAAAAATAAACCAAAAGTCAGATAGAAAATGTCGTTTATATGTTTCTAATTTATAGGCAACACTTTAGTAGGTGCCGTTTCTACGATGTAATATACATATTGTTACAAGCGCCTATCTAATACAATTCTAATTATACATAAGTATAATTAATAAATGTATGAGTATGAATACGAATAATATTGAATAACGACAGGATTAGTACCACGAGATCACAAAAAGAAAAATGAATTTTTCTCAATTTTAAAACGTGACATATGAATAGAATAAGAATAGCCATTTATATTTTACCAGCTACCTATTGTTCCGTTTGATTAAAAAAATAATCTTAATAATAAACGTCCCATTCAATCAATCCAGTATTATTTGTATTTTCACCGTATCAGTTAGTTATCCGTAACGGATCACATGGGATTCATGCCAAAATAATTTAAATAACAATTTTCCATTTAAACGCGCGTGTCCCATTCGTTCAAAACTAATTGTATTTCCAATCACTTTGCCTAATTGGAAAGTCTAGTTTTATTTACATTTGGACGGCGATAACAGCAACGACGACTATATACCACTATTGTTTGTTTTTAATAAAATCAGCCGTCCATTTGCAGGATATTTCAACGATTGGTCATACTTGTACAATATTTTCATAACGATCTCGTCTATTGTTCTTTGGTTTCAGATAATTCCGATGTTTCTTTTATAACAAGTACGATCGCTATCGTTTTTGTATTGTTGGGGCGTAAATTTATATTGTAAATAGTTTATCGTCCATTTTATACGTGTAATAATAAATACCAAATTGATCTACATATATATACATGCATGTTGGCAGAGTTTGCAATTCAAATAAAATATACCATGCACCAGTTTAGATATGATAAGGTATACATTTATTTTATTAAATAAAAGTGTTCAATAAAATTACGAGTAGTATATTATCTAGTTTTCCAGTTTATTACAATCTCTCTCAAAGGAACGTTCACTAATTATTATGACTAGAGACCACACGCATCGGGCCTAAATTACGATGGATCATATAAATAGTCTATAACAGTATAACAGTACAACACGCAGTTATTCAATAGCATTATTCATTCGGTTAGCCGCACATCTGTTTTTTCTCGATGAATTGTAACGCAATTACTTCGATATAACAGTTAAATTCCTTTCTTCATGGGCGTAGATGGCGTGAGGAGTTTTTAAAAGTTATTTTATTTATTAGTTTATATTTCGTAAGTTAAATAAAGTACAGTGAGTTAGTTTCCTTTTTTTCATTGTTTTAACTGTTAATTACATACTTTGTTATTTTTGTAATAGATCCTGTTTAATATCGTTTCATCGAATCTACTTCTCCCAAGTATTTCGACGTAAGTGTCCGGTGAATTTCGTTAAGTTTCAATAACTTACGCATACATTTTTAATTTTCATTTATTTAGATCTAGAATATTGTTTAAGTTACTTTTTAAGATATGATATGGGACAACGTCGAGAATGGCACCGTGAAACAATGGCGAGTTGGATTAAGAGTCATGCTGATTGTATGTCCATTGCCAGTGATTCCGAAATTTAAGACATAACCTGTAAAATATCGTTAAAAAATTCCAAGAAATCTCACGTAAAACGTCACTTAGCATCGCAAACACATGCACAGAAACTAGACCCGTTGGAATCTGACAATTTTAACGAAGAACTCTGTGAAACTTTAATGGCGGCAAATATTCCATTAAATAAACTTAACAATCCCATCTTCAAAACATTTCTTCAAAAATATACTGGTCGAAATGTTCCCGATAGATCCACTTTATGCAAATATTATGTTTCTAAATGCTACACGAAAGCAGTGGAACACATCAGAAGCCATCTTTCAGATCAGTACCTATGGATAAGTACCGACGAAACTGTCGATATATTAGGACGCTGTGTCGTAAATGTTGTAGCTGGTGTACTACATCCAACTATTCCATATAACGCATATGTAATAATAGATAACAGCAAGTTCAAAAATAAATTCTCGAGCACTATAAAAACTTAAACATCCCGATGGCCTCACCAAGTTCCGTGCCTTATGCCGAACCATTAAAGCTGACATCTTTATATAAAATTATGCACATACTACCCAGAATGTAATTAAACTGAACCCTAAATACGTTATGGATTTCGAGATGGCATATACCAGGATGGAAATGTAAACAATTCTACGTTGTTACGCTGCATTCTCTTAGATTTAGATGTATCTCTACCAGTTTAATTTTTCTTATTAGACATTGTAATAATCTTTCCAATTCACCATCACTTATACAGCATTTGAACTTAGCAATGCCTTATGCTGGAAAGTGCCACATTGGTACCTTGTATTTAGCCTTTGCACCTATCAATTATCTAGTTAGATGACCAATTTATATTGTGTCTTAATTTTAACTGTCTTTCAGATGATTTTGACTTATTTTTTTGATATATTCGTTTATTCCTTTAATCACTGTTTGGCACCTTTAAAGTACTTATATATTTTTTTTATTTTCTTTCTGTTATAAATTTTTGTTTTATAGTTTACTTATTTATTTATAATTGATTGATTACCTGTGCACATACTTAATTTAATATAGTACCTATCTTTTTCATTTTTTTTCCTGGTAATTGGCATTATGGTAAATTCTGTTTTGAAATAAAACTATTATTATTATTAATATTATTATTTATTAAATACAAAAATATTTTTTTTACATTCGATTATACTGCAATTACTAAATTATTTTTTTGTTGGCAGCTAAGCGCGCGTCGGTCTGTAGCACCTAAACCAATGTAGTTAGGAATTTCGTTCATATGTCAAACTATTGTATTTGTAAGATTATATTATTAGGAAAATATTTTTGAGTGTACGAGGTGGCTCATATAAACGTGACGATATTAAAGTTATTTTTTGTTAAATTTTGCACATTTCTATTCATCGTGACACACTTTATCAATTCCCAGAAATTTATTTCATCAGTTCTGGTATTTTAGGAGAAATAAATTAAAAATCATAAAAAAAATTTACTGACTAGAAAAAGAAAATAAAAACATTTTCTAAACATGATTAAATTAAGTATTCAACACTCTACCATTTTGTTGTAAATACAGATTTAACCTGTTTGTTAAAGACTTACTTACATTTTCTAACGTTAAAAGAGTAACTGTATGAAATGCTTCTCTTATTCTTTCCCACATGTTTTCTGCTGTAGTTGGGGGTATTCGATAGTCCAGATCTTTAATGTATCCCCATAGGAATTAACCTAGTTTAGTCAGATCTGGTGATCTTGCAGGCCACGAAACAGGTCCTTGTCTTCCAATTTAGCGGCCTGGAAACTTTTCATTCAATGTATGTCGATCTCCAATACTAAAATGAGCAGGCGCTCTGTCTAACTGTAACCACGTTCTTCTTAATACCCGTAATGGTATATTTTCTAGAAGAATACCCAGATCGTCTAAAATTCTTTGAAAAATATCCCCATTGAGATGTCTATAAAAAAAAAAATGGGGTCCTATTATGCGCTCTCCAGTTATGCCTCCCCAGACGTTTACATTCCACCTGTATGGCCCGTCAATTGCCCTCGTAAAAATTCTTTGTGTTGGAAAGGTAATGCTTAATCTGGGATTGCGAAGGGATTATTTTTATGGATTATCTGGCGAAAGATACTACAATTAACGCAGAATATTATTCGGACCGCTGCGGCAGGCACTTATTAGAGAACGGCCTGGTAAGTTGCATAAGCGTCCGTTATTGCAACAGATAATACAAGACGCCACACCGCAAGATAAACGAAGGATCTTTTGAACGATTTACGATGGGAATTGCTTCCGCATCCATCGAAGAAGTTCTTCGAGGACGGCTTAAAAAAATTAATTTATCGTTGCGATAAATGTATTCAATTAAGTGGCGATTATGTTGAAAAACTACATTGTAATATTGATGCAAATTGAAAAAAAAAAATTCCAGAATTTTGGAAACAGATTTTTTATGTACTGAATTTAATGCTGTTTGTAACCAATTCCAAAATTTTACTTTTAAGGTTGTTTCATCCGATAACTTCTTTATTGGGTTTAGGTTTATAATTAGGGTGGTCATTTCGTTTATTTTAACGTTTCTGCTGCTTTTGATCTATTGCATTTTGTTAGAACGAATTGAATCATTGTCATGTATAAATTCCAAAATCTCTTCAATTATTTTCAGACGTAAATGCTAAATGCCATAACTTACAGATTGAACTACATATGAGGATGTACGAGGTATTGCGTACAAGTTTCGGGAATGTGAAAAAAAAACGCAAAAAATATTCTTTCAACTTATTCTACCATCATCTTCAAAGCACTCTTCTTCCGCATGAATATACCAATGCCAGCAACTTGTCGATGACTGGAAACAGTGTTGGAAGTCTTCGCGTGTTAACGTGTCAACACTGCCTACGATTCGGCCTGGATCTCCCCAATCTATTCAAAATGGCGCTCCTTGAACTTAAATTTCAACTTCGGAAACAGGAAGAAGTCACAAGGGCCAAGATCTGGGGAGTAGGGAGGGTGGGGTAGTACTGCCGGCAAAAATTTAAATAGCCTCTTGTAAAAACATGGACTACTCGAAAATAATACCAGTTTTTTTCACGAACATACACTGATAGATGATTCCCACTTTTCGCCAAATCATACTTTTAAATGTTTTGGTTTATTTAAAATATTTCTTACGCATATTTTTGCAAAAAGTTTGTATTCAACCAATCGATGTTGATCAGTGTTGACTAATATGAAGTTGTCACATACACTATTAAATTTCGGTGCTACTTCTAACAGTGTTAATCTTGTATTGCCTTTACACATTAATTCAATTCGATTAACGCTAGCTTTAGACGCTTTCTTGAAGGCTCAGGTTGAAAACAATCTCAAAACTTTCAGTAATATTGGAACAGACATTAGTGTCACTCACAACTTTTCTGCAATTTTTTTGGAGATTATAAAAATTACTCAGCGCCAGACCGCGTCGCAAAGTTTGCTAACAAATTAACATTAATTACTAAACACCGCCACTTGCGTAGGCAAACAGCGGCGTCACTGTGTTGGCTCTGCTGAAATAGAATTACACGTGTTATTTAGAAAAGTGCTTTCCATTCCAATAACACCTACGCGTATTTGTAAACACGTCTATATGTCTATAAACAACTTCACGCTATCATAGATGCGAAGCGAAGCACTCGTAAAGTGAGTCCCTTGAACCTCTTGCTTGTCCGCGCCTCTGTGAGCTGACCAAAAATTGCAGTGTTTATAATAAATAATGGAAGAACAGGAATTGTAAAATCTCGGAGAAAAATTTCAAATACAGAAAATAATTTTTGCCTGGATTTACGTTAATTAGAATAACACTACAATTGTAAAACATAGTTACGTCAATATTACTGACACGCAATAAAAGTGCTCTTCACACAAATCTGTTTATTACTTCTTAATAAAGCCTTTTACAACACACATACATTCCTGAATGTTTCTCTTACAACACTTGAATAAATATAATAACATAGAAGAAGAACGTACAACCGTTAAAATGCAATTTCATCATTATTTTATCATTATTTGGTTTTTATATACTACTCGAACAAACAAATGGGTATCTAAGTGTGGAGGTTCATAAAATATTGTTTCTAATATAATAGCATTTAACCAACAAATTAAGAAAATGTTTTCTTTGTACTTGTCATTTATCGACATTGTTACATTCAATGCTTTAAGTGTCTGGCTTGTTTCATTCAAGACATTTTAATTTTAATATCTAGTGGTGTTTGCGATTATTCATAAAAGGATAAATTTTCATATGAAAGTTGGGTATAAAAGTTCATATAAAATTTACTATGGTATGACCGATGGTATTAGGTGATTTTGCCTCTCAAAAACAAATCAAAACTGGTCTATGGACTTTATATTCAGAAGAGAATCTTGTGCGAGAGTATCGCAAGCAAGTCGTAATCAACGAAAATGTGGATTTAGTTGATAGTGCGTTGAGAAAAGTTGCACAACGTATTGGGTCTTAAAAAAGAATACGTTCGTTAGGTTATCAGAACGTTACCGCTTGATCAAAAATGTGCCAGGGAAGACACTATTGGTCAAATTTGTTAATAATTAACACAGATTCGGAAAAGTGTTTGGAAAGTCTTGTGATAGTCTACGAAAACGGGATCCGTTAGTTTGATCTATAGGTAAAAGTACTAAATGTACAGGGTATCCTTGAAAGAAAAAGAATATATGCAATTATATACACTCCGCAAAAAATTATGGAATCGCGCAATTTTTTTTGAAAATTTTTAATTTTTTCAAAATCGTATGTTCTATAAACATAATAAAAACACAACAAAATTCAAAGGAAAACCAAAGACCACAACTTGATAAACATAACAATTGAAAAACTAACACCAATGCAAAAAAATTAAGTAACGGAAACTTGAACTAATAATGAGTATTTCCGCCTCGGGCCCGTATTACGGCTGCCATCCGTCTAAGCAAAGACTCACTAAGACCTCTGATGTAGTCTTGATCCACTTGGTTCCAATTTTCAGTGACCGCTCTTTTAGCTCTTCTAGCGTTTTTGGTGGAACTTGTCTGGTTCGTATTGCCTACTCAATTGGATTCATGTCCGGGCTTCTAGCTGGTCACTTCAAGATGTGGGGGCGAACCTTATCGTGCATTAAACGGAAATTCAGTCCTATGTAAGGTGCAAATGCAACCTCGAGTGGCTCTAAGATAATCCTAATGTACCTATTTGTGGTCATAGCGCCATTATGAATAACCCAACCCAACTCCGTCTGCGCCTCGAAAGATATACCTCCCCATATCATAATTGAACGATCTCCAAATTTTGTTGTTTTCCTGAAATTGCCCAGACCGAATCGCTCACCTTCTTGTCTATATACTGGCAGGCGTCTATCTGATGAGAACAGGCAATACCTAGACTCGTTTGTGAACAGAATGTTAGCTAAATCATCAGCGGTCCAATTACGATGATTTCTCGCAAATTGGAGCCTCTATTGAGTATGGGGCCTTTGGCCGGTATTCTTGCACATATTCTTTGTTCTTTAACTTGGATCCTTATCGTCTGAGAAGCAACATTTACATTTCGAACGGTAAGAAGCTCGTCTTTTATCTCCCTTGCAGTGCAATGCCTTATTCGCAAGGCTGTAAGTCGTGAAAGCGATAGTCTATGTCCATAGTTAACCGCTTCCTACCTTGTCCTGGTCTCCTGTTATACCTCCTAGCTTCCCTATACCTGCGCACCAGTTTCGAAATTGTCGATTGTCGGACACCTAACACCCTACCAACGTATCTTTGATTTCTATCATCGTTAATTAACGAAAGGGCTTGGACATTTCTTTGTGACTCAAATTATGTGCATTGCGCATTTGGGACCGTCATTTATCTCTACCAAACCAGGCAAAAGGGTTGTACATGGAAACACGTGATAAATGTTAAAAGAAAAAACTGTAGTTTTAAACTTACCAATTTTTCAATAAAACCGAACAACCCAAAAGAAACAAACACTATTGCATAGCTAAGGTGATTCCAAATTTTTTTTTGCGGAGTGTAAAATATGAATCCAAAAAATTGTGAGTTAATTGACGCGAACCCCAAAACTAAAAACCCGCTGAAAATTGTATTATGTGCCTTCTAGAATTCAAAATGTTTATATATAATACCTCTATTGAACTTACATATGTAACAGTCGTCGATGTTATGATAACATTGTTTGTATGCTACAGGTTCAATAGCCTCAATATATTTACGTACGTAGCTTTGAAGTTATTTTGTATGCAAGTGAATTATTAAAAATTAAGATGTGTGTTTTAGAATGCCTTTTACATCCACAACCTTCGTAATTTGGTAACAATCGTATCTGTTTTCCTTATTTACTCTTAAATAATATCGAACATGCACATGTAACGATCGAATTGGCGGCAAAAATTGTTTCGCTACTTAACGCTACCCCTGCACATTATGTTACAGTCGTAACATGAACTTCTTGAAATGCGGGATAGATATTTTATAAATATCTTTGGCATTTTTTTTTGCGTCTGCAACAGAATTTGTGGAAAATATTTGCGATTTATATTCTATATAATTATATCTTTCCATATTTCATACGTTGTATTTTTCTTTCAAGGACACCCGGCAGAATGGCGACACAAACGTTTTACCAACTCTACGAAAATTTCTAGTCATTTCTACCGCTAGTAAGATCATGGCGATATTTGCTGGGTATTTTGAAGGATTTCTTTATGATTACCTCGCGCGCACAGCAATCACAAGCCAAGTTTATGCCGATTTTATGACAAAAGTTCGTGAAGAAATAAAGCAACACTTGAAAATTTGAGGTAAGTTATTTAATCTCAGCTAAGAAGAGTTGTGTTTTTGAATAACTAATCACAGCGCTAAATTGGAAATTTTTAAACAACCTTTTAGTCTTTAGGATTTGACGCGATTAGACTTCAAAACCCTTTGTCATCAATACACCGAATAAATTAATCTCTTACGAGGTTATGAACGTTTTAATTGCTTTCTTCAAACAATAAGTGTTCTTTTTCCTATGAAAAACTTCCCTTACTGATAAGAATGTTCTTTTTATATAGTTATCTAAGATTTTATGAGAACTTCTAGCTTCCCTTTGCATCAAAGAAGCACATGTAAGAAGGGTTACTTTGCTGAGTACCTGAAGTGCATTTTCCAGATACGCGCAGTAAACGTGTGGTAGTTTTTAATTAGTATGTATTTAAGATTTGTGACCGCTTTGGGCTTTCCCTTTTCGCACGTTTAACAAAATTTCCTCCTTTCGGGCGTTCAGTTTATAGATGGGAAGTGAATGTGCTTTTGAATTCCTGTTTCGTGCGTCAATTTTATATTTTACAGGAAATAAAGAATAATAAAAACAAAATTAACGAGTTTTGCTGTTTCAGCAGTTTAATTTCAATTTAAAAAAATGTACGATAACCCTCGAAGACAATATTGCTTATATATTAGAAAGTAGTACATGTATTAAAAAATATAAAATAAAACTACCTTTAACTTTATGTCGAGTAACGTTTATTTAATCTCTATTAATACAATACTTAATTAAAACTATAAGTATATCTATCAATAATTTTACATGATATTTCAGCTTACTAAGATTGTGTCTATTTTGAATTAGGTGACTTACGACAATTTTTAACCGCCTATCTAGTTCACAGTATTTTTTTGCTCCACTGTACTGTATTGTACTTATACATATACAATTTTGCAGGAAAGCAATATTATAATCGTGCATTTCTTCCCTTTCATTAATTCAAATATATTGGGATGTGCTTTTCTGATCCGTCTGTTGAGTCTGTTGCAATCTTTCTACAGAATTTGTAGTCCGATAACGTTCTCCATCACAAGTCCATATTCGGCGAGAATTATGAATCCATTGATCAACAAAATAATCTTTAAATTTAACAATGGCTTCATCCCTGAATTCGCAGCAGTAAGGCAAATCCTGCATGAAGAATTTCATGTGAGATAACTTGTGTGACGTAGTTACTACACCGTGACAATGCTTCAGCGCATAAGGCTAGTGTTACTACAACTTTTTTTTTGGAGAAAACAACATCTAGCAATGTGCCATTTCTGACTTTTTTAATGTTAAGAAGAATTTACGTGACCGTTGTTTTTCATCAGAAGAGGAGATTGTCTTCGTCATCCACGATTATTTTCAGTAAAATACGAAAAACGCCTGGCGCGAGACTTTCGAACTCTTTAAACTCATCTACAAAAGTGTACAGATAATAAAGGAGAGGATAGTGCATTCAGAAGTATGAAAAACTAACTTTTAATGTGTTTACCACTGTTGTTGCAACTCCTGTGGCGATAATTCTCTCATTGCTATTGAATGGATACGGTTCACCTGCCTGCAGTATACGAATCCATTGGTCGGATTGACTACAAATTAGGACCCTCTAATTAAATAACAAAATGGAAAATAGAAAAATAGAATGTAAAAGAAGAAATACTATTCGTCAGCTTTAATTGTAAGAAAAATATTACAAGACGAATGGTTTTATAGATATATCAAACACATCGGTACATAATTGTATATAAGTCATCTTCTGTATATACATAAGTATTAAATGTAAAGTAACATTAAGTTAACAAACGAACGTTGTCACTGGGTAGAACCTTCTTTCATTAATCATAGTCTGTGCTTGAGTCGTCTGGTAAATTAGCGTCTGTGTCTGACTCGTATTGCAAATTTATAATTAAAGGTGCTACAATATTGTTATGTTCAAAATAAAACAAGTACGAAATGTTTTTAAAAATCACTAGAATACTATTTTATTATTTATAATACATTTATTATACATGGAAATGTTTTAAGTTTCTTACTGTACTACGTACCCTTAACTAACCGTAATATACCAAAATATGCGGTTATATATCGATAGATTATTTGTTCGTAATAAATTTGTATACAATATAAACAGGATGTTATTCATTCAATATAAAACGTGGTCACAAAGACGTGTTAAATAAGCAATATTTGTTACTGATAATATGCATGAGAATAATAAATGAAATGTGTATTTGAAATCGATACGGATATTAGACCTGTTAACAATGATTCATATGCTTATCAAAAATATAGAGATTGCAAACGAATGCAGTAATATACATTAGAAAAATAACACTTTACTTATTAGTGGATATGTATATGTGTATATATGAAACAAATATAAAATATTAACTTAAATAGATATACATATATGTATGTATATGTAACACTGTTTATAGTATATATAACAATATTACACATGTCTAAATATTCGTTCTTTTTTGTAATTGCTTGTTTAACGGCATTTTTCCAATTTTCGGCACGTATGTGTCCATAGCATTATTAATGTATGTTATGGTAGTTTCACTAAATTTCGGTGTTTTATTAGTTCACCTTATGGTGTTTTTAAGTTGGGCCCATATCAATTCTATTGGGCTGAAAACACAGTGATACTGCGGTAAACGGGAAACAGTATGTCCTGCTTCTTTGCCTCTATTATCTACATAATAATCCTTCACATATTCTTTTGTGTTCTTCACCTCCATTAAATGGTTTTTCGTATAATCTTCATAAAATAAATCATTCGCTTTTACAACTTCTTGAATACTTTTAGACTTATATGACACGATGTAAAATTTTGCAATAAATTTACATGTAAATTTTTGTAAAAATTTCCTTTAAAAATATTTTAACAATTTTCATAGTTTTTCGATATTGTTGTACGAGTGTGTATGACACTCATACATTATTATACACAAAAAATTGAACTTACGCATGCGTAATAGTGTGTAAGTTTGGTGTTATTATAGTGGTAAATGTTGGCGGTCCTTGGTAAAAAATTCTTTGATTACCTGATCAGGTGTATACCTACTAAATTTATAACATAATTCCTTTGAATAATTTAATCAAAAAATGTCAAACAATACAACTAGAGCTCTCGACGACATACAACTTTGTGAATGTATGTTATGCTCACAGCCTCACAGGTTATGATCATCACAACATGTGTTAATTTTGCCACTTATATCCCTTTGTGCACTTTTTCACACAGACTTGGCAAGAAAATTAGAACCGATTCTAAATAATTTCAATGCTAAATTTTGCGGAAAATTTAGCACGTATTGTTTTGTTTTACACATTGCGTAATTTGCATGTAAACTTAATTAAATATTTACCTACAAATTTATTGCAAAATTTCGCATCGCGTCATACGGGCCTTAATACTATGTTTTGTGGGAACTTTACTTTGCTGTCGCGAATATGTCACTATCAAACTACCTTTTGGTAAACTTGGTAAAAAGAATCACAAAACGATTCTTCAAATAAAGATGAGGTTGTATATCCATGGTAATCTAAACTTGTTGATTTTACATATTTGCAGATAATAGACACTGTCCAGTCCATCCTTTCTCTGACCCAGCATGACAAATAATATTTCTCTTCTCTCTCGAAATAGGCACGTCCATCTGACAGATACATGAACTGCCCACCCAACCATTGTTAACAGTATCATGAGTATGATACCATGTTTCGTTTAAACAGCATATTAATCGTCCTTTATCTCTATATTTTTTAACTGCCATTAAGAAGTCATACCGAAGTTTTTTCAACCTTGGGCTTTCCATAGTTGTACGACGTTTATAGTGCTAAACATAAATCCAGCTTTCTTTAATGTCAGCCACAAGGTTGTTTTACAAAAGTGAATCTTGTCTGTACATAAAGTATAATTTGCACCCTAATAGTATCGATGTCATCATTAACTTTTCTCGACGTTCCTTGTCACTTTGCTTGCGAGGGCCACCGTCATCATTGATTACCTTATATATTGTTCCTGTAGGCACTTTTGTTAATTGCCACTTTCATTCAATATTCTAGGTTTGTCCATCGTTATTTTCTTCCATTAATGCATGATAGATATCGTCCAATATCACCATCATTATTCACATTGCACTCACTATCACTAAGAGGTCGCCACATAGCAATGAAAACAAGAGAGAAATGGTAAACTGTAACCTTCAAATATGTATGCACCAATAAATATTAACAATATATGATTAATACACTAAATATTATACGTATTATATACATGCCCCACTACTTACTTGAATTGTATTAATTGTAACAGTTAGGGACCTAATATTTTATTACCTATGTATTTACTTATTACGTATATTCAGTAACAGATAATCCTATTAAGCGGTCCACAATAGAAAGTAATACAATAACACTATTTGCAAAATTAAATAATTAAAATCGTATTTGTTCCTTTTGTATTAATTACCTCACATACTTAGTCAGATATACAGGTTACCTATGGTAATTAAATATAGGCCCCTAATTTGTAATCAACACGGCCAATAGATTCGTATTAGTTGAACCGTAACCATTCAATAACAATGAGAGAATGATCGCCACAAGGGTATGCAACAACAGTTGTAAACACATTAAAAGTTAGTTTCTTATAATTCTGAATGCATTATACGTTGAAGATCAATAAAGTTTCAAACTTTTATCTTGTTTGATTTCTCCGTATCTCACTAATTTCAGTGTCACCTTCGTATTTAAGTAATGAAAAAGTATCACATGTCTTTAGGGCCGGTATTATAAACGATAAAATCTGCAGATTTTATTTAGTAAGCAAGTAAATTTAATTTACTCTATAGATTGGGTATTATAAATAGCGAATAAGAAAACTAAGCAAGTAAATCACCAATTAATTTACTCACTAGAAAATCGTGGTTTTAAATTTTATTCGTTGGTTAAATATGAACAAAAAGAAAAAGTAAATAATTAGGATTTTTGGTATTTTTTCATTTTATTCAGTGGCTCCATCGTTTGGATTCAGTTATTCTAAAAATACTTATTTTACTTGCATGCATTTTTTATAATACCAGATTTCAATTTATTCGTTGAATAAATTTTTTCGCCAAGTTGTTATTCAGAGATTTATTCGCTGTTTATAATACCGGTCCTTAGTATTCTTTTAACAAACTAGATAGTTAGATTAAGTGACTCAATTCAATTAATTACTGATGTTAAACATAACTAAAAAGAATACAGCCAATATCAACGATTCCTGAACTCCCTTCATATGTAAATATGAATGTTTGTTTTGTCCGTTAAAAAAATACGAAAAAATGTCCAGGTACGTTATATTTGCAGTTATTTATTTTAGTACTTTGATGTTTAGGTCCCTGGAGTCCTGATTCATTTACTTTATTTATAAAAGTTAATTTAAAGTAATACCTGTTAAAATAAGCTCAATTATTCAGTATAAAAGAAAGCATCTAAATAACAGAAAATTGAAATAAAAAGAAAAAAATTATCTAAAGGAAAAAACCGTCCAAAAGCAGGTAATTTATTAACCGCTTCATTATCTTGCGGATAGAGGTGCGGGTCCTGGGGCATCTAGATAATCTCCAGTCTTAACGCGACTCAAAGGGATCCCAGAAACAAATAACTTTAAAGCTACGAACAAGTCCCCGTGAATAAGTGGCTACCTGGGGAATACTATATTAAATTACCACTCAACCGTATTGTTAAATTACGGCTCGCAATTGTCAAAGAATATATTTACGCAGGCGGAATGGCGCACTAGAACTTCTGGTTTAATTATATCCAGTCCGATTAAAGTAAGACGGTTTTTGCATTTTGGTTTATTAGAGAGCCGAAGCGGATCGTTAGTGAATAACGGAATTACTTGAATGCTGAATTTTCGGATTGAATAAAATATTTGCTTTGATGAATAATGGATTTTTATGTGGAGTGTCTTTTCTTATTTTATAATTAAAAATTTTAATTCCATAATATTCTTTTTTGAGTCAAAATTTTGTAGTATGAGAATATTATGATTAATTTTGTGTTATTGAAATTCCGAGAGTTGGATATGTAAGGGATGAATGAAGAACTTTTTATAAAAATTCTTGGAACTCATCAATTTTTAATTAAAAAATATGTCTTTTAAATTGGTTCTTGAACTTCTTAACCTCTGAACTCCTTTAGTCTCCGTTATGATGTCAACGATAATTTATTTAAATTTTATTTTCGCTTTTAATACAATTTGTTAATTTTGTTTTAAATAATCTAATTTTTATTCCAGCTTCATCTGGTAGTGCATGTCGAGTTTAATTGAATGTAAAACTTAATTTATGAACGATGCTAGGTTTTTTAAATTAAATTGGTTAACACAGTTTGGTTTTCTTATACACCAATACGCATAGTTTATGCCTTTTGTTATGCTGATTCTGAATTTGATTTAAACTTTGCTGCACCACTTCAGCATTTTGAGATATTTTCTTAAATAATTTGTTCAAAAAACGCATTAAATTTTACAAAACTTCGAAGTTACTTTTACATAAGAAAGATGCTACTAAAAATATTGTTCTGTCGAACATTGAGTGGACATATCTGAACATTTCCTTGCATGTTTCCTACGTCAGAGCACTTAAACCACGCTCATTTTTGTTCTGGATCCAATAAATTTAAAAATTGGTAGATACATGGCTATGTAGCTATATAAAGAGACAGGTCTTTCGAGTCAATGTAAGTCGGCTTGTGATAGTTGAACATCCTTTTATTACATAATATCGTGTACATCTATAAATAATCCAAATAGTTTCTGTTATGTATGTGGAGAATGCACTACCCACCAACATAAGCAAAATATTACACCTTTAATAGAAAAGTTATATTTTCAAGAAAAGCGCTATGCCATTTGTAAGACCTATGATTTGGCGTGAACAAACGGCCCATTCGAATAAGTTACCATAAATTGGGTTGTAACATGAGCCATAAAATACATTTGCACTCGCGTTTGGATTTCTTTTTCCCGAATCTCGGCGACATGAGTAATGAACACGGCGAAAGATTTCATCAAGACATTTCTGTTATTGAAAAACGTTATCAGGGCAAAATGCTTGCTGATTATTGTTGGACAAGATGCTGAAGAACAGTATAAAAGAAAAGTAAAAAGAAAAACATTTTAAAGAGGACGATAGTATACAGCTCTATATAATATACATACCTAATTATTATTATTTCATTTACTTTTCAATGTTTTTTTCAAAAACCTGACGTGCCAGATATATAATAATAAATTCGTTGATATTACTATTGTTAGAACTATAAAAGAAATGAAAATCGTATATAGTTTCTAAAGAAAAATTTAGAAAATGAAAATTTGTTGACCAGTGTTATTATCCATTATACACTTACCGGCAAAATTAACGCATAATTTTCGAAAAATATTTCGAAATTTATTTATGGTTAATATCTGGTATGGCCTCCTTGTGCTCTTATAACAGCTTGGACACGTTGAGGCATGATCTGAATCAAAGTTAGCACAAAGTTTGGGTCGACAAAATTCCATTCTTCTTGTAAAGCTACTTGAAGTTGGTTAAGAGTACTTATGCTATGTCTTCTGTTTTGTAGATTTTTTTTATCTCATCGTATAGATGCTCTATTGGATTTAAGTCTGGACTGCAACCTGAAAAGTCGAGACGGTGAATATCAACATCATCTAAAAAGTCATCAATTACAGCAGCTGCGTTGGGTTGGGTATTGTCCTGCATTAGCAGAAAATCTGGAACGCGTATTACACCAAACGGCACTACATGATCTTGCAGGACTTCTTCGATGTACCTTCGATGGGCATTCAGAACAGGTCTACTAAGAATGACTAGATCCGTAGAGCCATGCATAGAAGTGCCACCCTATATCATAACTAAGCTACCACCGAATCGGGTCCTCTCTACAATCGCGTAGTCCGCAAAACGTTCACCTGGCCATCTCCATACTCTCTGTCGATCGTCGGCACCTTGTATACTAAAACCGGCATTCATCTATAAAAGAAACTCTTTGCTAGTCGTCGACATCCCAGTTGGTGTATAAACATCAGAAAGCTAGCCGAGTTTTCAGATGATGTCATTAAATAGGGCATCTAGCAGGGCCACGGCATAAAGATTGTCTTGTTCTAACTTTCTTCGTACTGTCCTCTCACTAATCTGTACTTCTCAAGTTACATACAGCATGCCTCTAAGCTGTACTACAATGGTGGTGCGATCACGAAGGCAATTTACAGTTAAGAATCTATCTTCCACCGTCGAGATAGCACGTTTTCTACCTTGCCCTGGTCTCCTTCTTACATCACCAGTTTCTCTAAGGCGTCTAGCAAGTCGGGATATACTAGATTGGTTTACTCTAAGAAGATTTGCGACATACTCCTGGGTTCTTCCGTGTTGAAGCAATGTAGTGGCTCGTATGGCATCATTCACGCGTTAAAAGCTTATTAAATAAAAATGCTTTTAAGTAAAAATAGAACGACAATCAACCGCCAAAATGATTGAAACAACTTTAAAAGACAACAGTTACGACATATACTTGAATTTTATTTTATACACAAAGCACCTAGAATTAATTCTAAGCCAAATAGAAGTATTTAAATTGCAAGAAGAAGCCGGTGAGTGTACTATGACATCAACTAATTATATCAATACTGTAACATTTGCAAATTATACTGCTCTAATGATTTTGGAGAGAAACTCCAAAGTTGTGTAACAACTTCCCCCGATACTTCTGGGCAAAGTTAATTCATCACCTTTACTCCGAAAAAGGAAACATGCTTAATTGTTACATTTAATAACATCCTCCATACGACAACGTACCCATCAATAAACTATATCTAGAGCGGCAATAAAGATAGTAAGAGGCATTAATGCAACGAAGGGACTAAAGCAAAGGTGTTGTGTATTACCAACGTTATTCAAAGTATATATTAAACATGCAGCCGGACTAAAATGCATCAAAATGGGAATAGAAATAGAGGATGACCGAACCTTATTTTCCCTACAATTTGCCGACGATAAAATATTATGCGTTAACGGCAACCATAATTTGGAATACAAGACGCGAAAATTGATAGTAGAATATTTGCGATGGGGACTAAATATAAACGTAAATAAGATAAAATATACAGTGTGTTTCACTTTTCATGGGGACACCTAAATAACTTTTTTATTTTGAAAGCAATCAATATAAAATTTTTATCGGTTGTGTAGGCCCCGACAACGCACGTTTTTGTATGAATAGAGTTTTTATAAAGTAAATATCTAGCCAACTATAATTAAAATAAAAAGTAGTGTTTCAAGTAAAGTCATGCTAGCGATTAAGATAGAGCAAAAAAGTGTTAGGAAAAGTTTTTACAAATCACTCAAGAACCCTTAATACCAAATTTCGCAGAAAAATTTTCATTTTTAAATTCTTCTACATTTTTATGCTATCAGTAGATAATAGTTTGTTATTGCAATAATAAGAGTGCCATGAAGCAAGAAAACAATTCAAAAATTTTATTCAACATTAAAGAACAAACAAAACAAAAGCAACCATTTAACTAACAATATTTTAAATAGAATCCTTTTCCACTAAATCACCATGAAGACGGATACATTTTTCCAATCGCCTTTTGTGGTTCAATACAACCCGTTGTAATACTTCTGGAGAAATTTCTCGACAGGCTTGTCGGATTTTCTGACACAGTTCCTCTATGTTTTGGAGGTCTAGATGCATACACAGCATTTTTAATAGTCCCCCAAAGAAAAAAGTCGAGTGGTGTAATGCCAGGTGATCTCGGAAGTCACTCTATTAAAGGGCTATTACGGCCTATCCATCTTAACGGAAAGTTTTCGTCTAACCATGCTCGCACTATTCTTGCGATATGAACTGGGGATCCATCTAGCTTGAAGTGTAAATCTCGCCTCATATCCAATGGTAAATCTTCAAGCACATCAATTAATTCAGTATTTAAAAAATTTAAAAACCTTTCTGCATTTAGCGTATCAAAAAAAAAAAAATGGGCCAATGATTTGTGTATTTAAAATTCCGCACCACACATTAACTTTCTGCGAATATTGCCTTTAACAATTGATAACTCATTTTGGGTTTTCTGTTGCCCAGTATCCACAATTCTGGGATGAAACAATACCATTTGTAGTGAAGGTAGCTTCATCACTAAACATTTTTTTTTTAATTCTCTGTCATTTAGAAAATTGCCTTGAGCCCATAGACAATACTCCATTCTTCTATTTATGTCTCCTTCTTCAAGGGCGTGTAAATATTTTGGCTTATACGGTTTCAATTTGTGACGACGGAGACATCTCCAAATTTTGGAATAAGGGATATTTAAATGTCTAGCCATATCTCGTAATTATTACGATTATTACGATACGCTGCTAATATTACTGCATCGAAATGGTGTTCTCGATTGTTCAATTTCTGTTGACGTGGTTTAGCAACATCTCTAGTAGTGTTATTCAATGTTATTCAAGTATGCAACAGTTCGATGACGGATGGGTGGACGTTCAGGATGTGTCGCGTTAAACTCTCTTGCAGCCTCTCGGTTAGAACGTACATTATCATCAACAATTCGAATAATTTCTACTTTTTGAGCAATACTTAAATGTATCGACTATTGCTCAGCAAAGTTCAATAGTTTCAACTGAAATAAACTGTTTAGTGAACTGACGTTTGACATTTGAACTGACAAATTATTTTCTTGCTTCATGGCACTCTTATTATTGCAATAACAAACTATTATCTACTGATAGCATAAAAATGTAGAATTTAAAAATGAAAATTTTTCCGCGATATTTGGTATTAAGGGTTCTTGAGTGATTTGTAAAAACTTTTCCTAATACTTTTTTGCTCTATCTTAATCGCCAGCATGACTTTACTTGAAACACTACTTTTTATTTTAATTATAGTTGGCTAGATATTTACTTTATAAAAACTCTATTCATACAAAAAGGTGCGTTGTCGGGGCCTACATAACCGATAAAAATTTTCAAAATAAAAAAAGTTATTTAGGTGTCCCTATGAAAAGTGAAACACACTGTATATATAGACGAAGAGAGTATAGACGTTGAGATGGAAAACCACGACAGAATAGAATCTTGAAAACAATATAAATATTTAGGTAAAGATTTTAACACGCGGAGCACAGATTAAATGAAAATAAGCCACAGAAAAACACAAATAAGAAAAGGGATAAGTTGCTCAAATAGTATTTTCATGAGCAAACAAATAAAAAGAGGAAGAAAACTACTAATTTATAAAACAATGATAAAGTAAATAATAAAGTGGTTACCAAGAAAAAGGAAAAGGAGAGTCTAATATAATGAAACTTCAGTGTTTCAAATTTAAGACACTTAGGAACATTTGCAACCCACTCTGGTTTGGTCCCAGGCATGTTATTCATCGCAGGTACTTCTAATGAAGGAGGAAATCGTCTCGTATATGATCGTTTTATCTTCCGTTCTAGAATACCCATCGACTTACTCCACAGAATGCGTGAACGGTTACAGACAATAATTACATAATTAAATTGGTTCGGCTTTTACTTGATGCAGATCCATAATTTAAAACAGAGATAAATTAATAATCATAATATTCACTTTATTAATACATAATCGTAAAACGACAACACAGTACAGTGGCTTCTATCAAGTACTTACAGATAATGAGCACGATACAAACTTTGCTAAATTTGCAATTGGATGTAATTTATAATTTTTTTCATAAATTTCCATTAAAAAATTTATAATTATCTCCAGTTCAATTGTTTTTTGATGATGGAAAAAAATCATTCACATCATCATTCAATTTTGAAAAAATTATATCGAATTATTTGAGTGGTGCCTTAATTTTGAACACGAATTTATATTCTTATTACTGTTTGCATGTGTTGTCTTTTTAAAGTATTTTATTCTAGGTATTAGTTCAAGTTTATAGCGATGTTATTAACATCATGTTAATGAATAGGAACAGATTGTTATTATAACTACTTACCGCTAACTCATTATAAATAAGAAAATATAGTGAAACATTTACTTTAAAAGTTATTTACATTAAAATTTACATATAATTCGCATGTAAATAATGTAATGAAATTTATGGAGACTATTATAAGTATAAATATAGAATCATTGTATTCTAATTTTAAACTTTTTTTTGATTACATTTTACTATTTTATTAACATTGTTTAATTAACGGGACCTTTATTGTAATGATGGTATCATCCAATAAATTATTACCTACACTTATACCATGGTACGTTTAATCGTTTAGATAAAATGCTATATTTACACAAACAATTGGTAAGTGCTAGCAATATATCTCCAGTATACTCAGTCAACAAGTAAATTATGTCCGCAAATCTACTGATGAATAGGGACCGGACACGAGAGGCCCATGACTCATGTCCATCGGGCGTACTATTGAATTTTTTTATTTTTAAGAGGTTTTAATTTTATTGATATAATTGGAAAACAAACGGGTGGTGATTTATAAAATACGAAATACATTTTTATTTGTTCTATTACTATTAACTAGCAATACTTTCTCAAGGTCTTCTTCTGTAAAATTTGTTCTCCTTGAATGAAATACATCCTTGTAGATAGAAAACGTCTTTCTCCATCGCAACTGGTTATAGTTGCATACTGGAAATATTCTTTTATTTCAGCGTATTTAGCAGTTAGATTTTGACATTGTCCCCATACACAATTGCGGCACAAATGTTATTAAATCTGGATTTCTATTGAAAACTGCGTCTAACTTTTGCCGAAGGCCACACATGAAATCACTAGGAATATTTTTCAAATTATTAATTCATATCTAACGTGGTTAATCCATCATTTAATTTGAGATTTTGATTTTCAAAATAAGCGATTAGTTTTGGCAAATTTCCAAAGTGTTCCTGAAGAAAGTACAACTGATTTTTTTAAATTTGGAATTTGTATTAGTTCCTTGCACTCATAAATACTTTGAGCATCGTCATTTAAACATGTAACGAAATTTTATAAACTATCGAAATTCTCCGCATAAACACTAGGTGTTCCCTCTTTAGTTATTACTGGAGAGGGAGGCAGTGTCAAGAATGGAAGTTTTTTCCTGTAAAGAGCTACTCTCAATGGCGCATTTCTGAAAACATTTTTAAAAGCGGATACAAGTCTATCAACTTCCGGAAAGGTGTCTCTGATATATTTACAGATTCTGTGGAGAGCATGTACTACATAAGTAATATGCAGCAGCATATTAAGATATGTTTCCTTTAATATTCCCTGCCTGTTTTTAGGATATATGCAGCACTGTCACTGACAAATAAAAAGTATTTTTTCTTTGTACCTGTCGTCCGAATGAAGCATTTGGTGCATATTCTCGTAAATGGTTTTAACTACTGTTTCCGCATCAACTGTATTTATAACATTTATTGCTATTACATATGCGTTATATGGAATAGTTGGATGTCGTACAGCAGCTACAACATTTACCACACAACGTCTTAATATATCGACAGTTTCGTCGGTACTTATCCATAAGTACTGATTTGAAAGATGGCTTCTAATGCGTTCTCCTGCTTTCGTGTAGCACTTAGAAACATAGTATTTGCGTAAGGTCGATTCATCGGAAACTTTTAGACCAGTATATTTTTGGAGAAATGATTTGAAGGTGGGATTGTTAAGTTTATGTAATGGAATATTTGCCGAGTTTGCTGAGTTCTTAGTTAAAATTGTCGGATTCCAACTGGTCTAATTTCTGTATATGTGTTTGCGATGCTAAGTGACATTTTACGTGCGATTTCTTGGAATTTTTTAACGATATTTTACAGACTTTGCAATAAATTTCTGAATCACTGGCAATGGACATACAATCGGTTTGACCATTAATCCAACTCGCCATTGTTGCACGATGCCATTGTCGGCGTTGTCCCGTATCATATCTGAAAAAGTAACTTAAACAATGTTCTAGTTCTAAATAAATGCAAATTAAAAATGTATGCGTAAGTTGTTAAAACTTAACGAAACATAAGTATGTACATAATTAACAGTTAAAACAGTAAAAAAAAAGAAACTAACTCACCTTACACTATTTATCTTACAAAATATAATCTAATAAACAAAATAAATGATAAAAACTCCTCTTGCTTGTATCTCGCCCATGAATAAAGGAATTTATCTGTAATATTGAAGTAACCGCGTCACAATTCAACGACAAAAGACAGATGTGCGGTTAACAGAATGAGTAGTTCTCGTGTTGTACTTAGCAATGTTATACGCTATTTATATGGTTCATCGTAATTTCGGCCTCTCATTATAAATAAGTAATTATAGTGAAACACCTACTTTAAAAAGTTGTTTACATTAAAATTTCTATATAATTTGCATGTAATTAATGTAATGAAATTTATGGAGACTATTCCAAAGTATAAATATAGCAAGTATAGAAATTATGATCATACTCTAACATTAAACTTTTTTTATTACATTTTGCTATTTATTAACATTGTTTAATTACCGGGACCTTCATTGTAATAATGGGATCATCCAATAAATTATTACCGACATTTATAATACCATGGTACGTTTAATCGTTTAGGTAAAATGCTGTATTTACATAAACAATTGGTATTGTGCTAGTAATATATCTACAGTAAACTCAGTTAACAAATAAATTATGCACGCGAATATACTGATGAATTTCGAACTTGCGTACTGATTATACAATCGATATTCATACATTTTATTTGGCATATAAAAATAACCTCAAACACAGCCTTTGGCTCGTAAAAATATATTTTCCCTCGGTCTGAAACGGGAGAATAATGTATATACCTACAGATGTATATTTTTTACAGACTTCTGTTCTTTCCTTCTCTTCACCATATCAGTGTACATAAAAATATGGCAAATTAGGCCATAAAATATGTACACTGATATTTTGTTATATGGGGGAAAAACAAGTTAGACACTCCGACTCTGATGGTTCATACATCATCGGACGGACCATTGGCCGGATTGTTTTTCCACTTTTTCTCTTTTCTTGTTTTTTGATGGGCGTCGAAAAAATACCAAAAAAATTGAATTTATTAACCATACGATGCGATAAAGTTGCCAAGCGAAATCAAAATATCATTCGATCTATAAAATATATATTTTTTAAAGCTTCCCATATATATATATATATATATATATATATATATATATATATATATATATATATATATATATATATATATATATTAATGTCGCCTTATAAATATTCGCAATAAAAGATATTGAAATTAAAAGTCGAAATAGTAAAATTTCCAATTTAATTGTTTTAACTTCTATTGTTCAATAATAAATACTAAAATATCTAAATTTAAAAAAGGATAGATTACTCGATAGTTAATGTTTTTGATGTTATTAAAAATGTTTTTATTTTATACAAATTGTGAGGTTTTACCTTTTCTAACTATCCAACGGTTTCGATAGACGTTATTCAGGTTCTCCCGCACACGAACGCTGAAATGAGGTGGTGCGCCATCGTGCATGAAGTACATGTTTCGGCGGGTTTCAAGTGGTAAGTGCTCTATTAAATTTCGAAAAGCGTTCTGAAGGAACTCCAAATAAAGTTGTCCATGGTTTGGCAATACAAATGGAACAATAAAAAAATTGTCAATGATTCCTGTCAAAATATTAATTGATTGGAACTGATGTTGATGATACGAAACAATAGTAACATGAGGATTTTCAGAAGCCCATACATGGGTGTTGTGTAAATTGGTTATACCATTTTTGGTAAACGTATCTTCATCCGTGAAAAGAATAATGCTCATGAAGTTTACATTATTTCGTTGCTGATGCAATACCCAGTTTGCAAACTGCATTCTACGAGGATAATCTTCAGGAATCAGTTTATATATTTTTTGCAAATGATATACATATAACAGATGTTTAGAAAGAACTTCATGTACTATTGTTTTCGAAGTATGTATTGGACTGTGCTGATAATTGTCGTGTGCTTCTTGATGGATTGCCATTTACAGCATTAAAATGTGTTCTTCTAACCGCGGCGTACGTGCGGTTCTTCTCACACCAGCATCATTACTATTTTTTCCAAACTTTCCTAAAATTATGAAGAAAATCAATAATATGTATTACATTATTAACTAGAATCGCCCACCATTTTCCCTTAGACTCAGAAATCAAAAACTCAGTAAATTAATATTGAATAAAGGGATCAATGTGTCAGCGATGTGAAAGATGACAAGTTCTAAAATGCCGGATATTTTATTTATTTCGTACCATAGTATCGTTTGCAACAGTAATAGGTTTTTTTGGTGCTGATAAAAACTAAAACCCACATTTTTTACGAACATAGGTCGAACTTTTTCTCGTAAATGGTTAATATATCGACAATAAACAAGAGTACATTTTTTTTTAATCTAAGGTTCAAGCTATCTAGTTTAATTTTTTTGAAGTCTTTATAATACAGGGTGTTAAAAATTTAGGCATTCAGTTGTAAAGATTAGCCCGCTCCTGGTTAACTAAAAAAGCTAAATATGTTTCAAGGACACTATTTTAGGAGGTCCTTACTAGTGTCCATGACATTAAATTTTTATTAAATTATATTAAGTACTTATTAAGTATTATTTAAGGTGAATGCCGACAGCCTAGCGTCTTAAGTCGCTCCACGGGCGCATACATAATAATAACTCATGTCTTGTTTTTCCCTGCTTTTGTTGTCTATCATTTTTAGAATACTAAGGCATGATTTATTATTATTAAACTGGAATGTATCTTTTAATAATTTTATCCTATGGCAACTACAAATGTATAAGTATGACATTAATAAACTGTCATTTATATTTTATATTCCTTGAAAAAGGCATCACTAGCCAAAACATGTAGGATTGTTTTAAATATATACATTTTGAAGTAAAACCAGACCTTAAATCGCCAACAAATTGGATTTGTAACTGTGTTGTAACCAGAAGCAGAAGCAGACAGTTAACGCAGACCTGAAGATGGCAAATGTGATTTTGCCGAAACGTCGTCCAGAAACCAGCACCGGTCTTTACGAAGACCAAACCAAGACCAATTCAGCTACAACATATATATATATATATATATATATAATAACTTCGTGACCTTGGTATGATATGGTAAACCTAATCAGTAGGCGATTAAAGGTCTGTATATTACTTCAAAATATATGTATTTAAAAAACTCTACATGTTTCGGCTGTATACGCCTTTTTCAAGAGAATACAAAATATATATATATACAAATATATTTTGTATTCTCTTGAAAAAGGCGTATACAGCCGAAACATGTAGAGTTTTTTAAATACATATATTTTGAAGTAATATACAGACCTTTAATCGCCTACTGATTAGGTTTACTATATATATATATATATATATATATATATATATATATGTATATAGATAATTATTTCGTGACCATTGTATGTTATGGTAAATTCAATTTGTTGGCGATTTAAGGTCGGGTTTTTCTTCAAAATATATATATTTAAAACAACCACATGTTTCGGAAAATGATGCCTTTATCAAGGAATATAAAATATAAATGACAGTATATTAATGTCATACATTTGAGTTGCTATGGATAAAATGATTCAAAGATACATTCCAATTGAATAATAATAAATCATGCCTTAGTATTCTAAACGTAGATAGACAACAAAAACAGGGAAACACAAGACATGAGTTATTATTATGTATGCGCCCGTGGAGCGTCTTGGGATGTAAAGCTGTCGGCATTCGCCTTAAACGAGAAGGAAAACCACGAAAACCTACTCGGACAACCAGACAGGAATCAAAACACGGAACTGTCAGCATGATAAGCAAATGTATAGATATTTAAATAACTTAAGATATATAATTATGTAACAGCAACATATATTATGATGGTAAATTGCAGATCGTTACATAATTAAGTTATAGTATATACTGCTTAAATTTTTTATATCGCTTCTGTAGTTAATTGAATTTTTTTCCTGTTTAATACTAATAATTTCTTTAATTTCCCTTTTCATTGTGTGTTGTTCTTTATCAATTATCTGTGTGTTAAAAAAATATGATATAGCTACAACATATAAACTTAGTAATACTAATAAACATTTATTTTCAAAACTTAAACCTACAATAGAAAAAAATCGAGAAACACATGTCATCTATAAAATACCATGTCGCGATTGCGATAGTTACTACATAGGCCAAACTAAACAATATTTATACAAAAGAATACAAGCCCACAAATGTCTCTAAAACAGACAAAACTGCTTTATCTACACACAAACTACAACGCGATCACCATTTCGATTTTGAAAATACACAGATAGTTGATAAAGAACAACACACAATGAAAAGGGAAATTAAAGAAATTATTAGTATTAAACAGGAAAAAAATTCAATTAACAACAGAAGTGATATAAAAAATTTAAGCATTATATACTATAACTTAATTATGTAACGATCTGCAATTTACCATCATAATATATGTTGCTGTTATATAATTATATATCTTAAGTTATTTAAATATCTGTACATTTGCTTATCATGCTGACAGTTCCGTGTTTTGATTCCTGTCTGGTTGTACGAGTAGGATTTCGTGGTTTTCCTACTCGTTTAAGGCGAATGCCGACAAATTTACATCTTAAGACGCTCCACGGGCGCATACATAATAATAACTCATGTCATATATATATATATATATATATATATATATATATATATTGAGGCATTGCAAGAAGGATGCTTTCTCTGAAAGAAACAAAGAATATATGTAACCATAATATTTATACCATAATGTTTATTTCTACTTTGTACGTTAATATTAAGAAGGGGAAAGATTGATTCAAAGAATAAATACGTTATTTTGACGACAAATTTACCTAGAAATTATTAACTTATTTTTCTAATTTTTTTATTATTATGTTTATATTCATTTTTCTTTCAAATACATATTTAACGCGTGTTTATTCAAACAAATGTAACGTATTTATTTTCAAATGCATTTGAACGAGTAAGCCCCGCCCACAATTTCAACGGTGCAATAACCCGAGAATAAACTGATATTGACGGAGTGTTTGTAAACACATAAAACATATGTTATTCAACCAAAATCATTTTATAAATCAAATTGTAATTTTTTAAACTGTTTTATACTATAAAATTGTCTAATTTAATAATATTAACAAATTTAATGCAAGTAAAGAATGGGGCGATTTAGCGGAAAGTTATGCAATTAAAAACAAATGAAAAAGCAAGCGTCGGTAATTAGTCGTCACAGTGAGAGGTCACGTTTTTTTGTGCTCCGTAATAATTAAAATAATTAAGCGAAATTATTAAGTGCAAGAGATTTTTAATATTACAAAACGTTACACCTACCTACCAACCACCTGTGGACAAAATTTAACAGCCGCCGACCAAATAGTCCGAGATTTACGAATTTTTAAAGTTTTTACCGCCATAAAAATCTCACCGTAGCTTGACCAACATCGTTGACGATCGAAATCGGTCATTCGCTCCAGACGCAGTCGGACTTGGAGATTTCAACAAATTTCAAGTGATCCCGAGGGACCGTAGCAGAAACATTCTCCCGTTTCCCGTTGTGAGGACGTCTCCAGAACACAGGCGCAGGAAGCAACGGAGGTTATATACGAAGATCCAGGTTTTTGCTAATTTTAACAAAATTTCCCGCGCCATTTTTTTCTTGCGCATGTACATTTCTAGAACTTTACTTTGTTATTCCATAACTAACTATTTATATTACTTTCACCGATATTTTACCACTGTAATCTTTAGTCAACTTATTTAAATATTGGCATCTACTATTTGTATTTGTAAAACTTGATGCCAGGTCACTGTTATAAACTATTTTACTAAGACAACACATTATTGCACCTGTCTTACACCATATTATTATACTGTACGAATACCAACCGTCGAGTGTGTCTCACTTAATATTACTTGTGTGTCACGAAATTATTAATATAAATTTCTCAAACTTTGCAAAATCTTTTATCCCTAATAAAGTTAATTGTCAATATTTTACTTTGTTTTTTTGTAATATACTTGAGATATTGTTCCGTTCCTAACTTAATAAATTACGTAAATAAAGTAAAAGTGGAAGGAAGTGAACCTACCTTAGCCCTGAAGAGAAAAAGAAGCTAGCCGAAGATAATAAAACAGATAAGTATTGAATGAGCCCAATTTGAATTTTACATGACTTTTTTTTTATGACATTCATTCATTTTATTATACCGTACGTAGAAACATTTTTATTTATCAGCATATTCGTAACATATCATTTAGAGCCCAACGTTTTTGGGGCAGTTATAACAGTAATTAACAATTTTATTCAATATATTAAAGCGCGTAATATAACAATATATATACTATATATACGATATATTAACCGATGACTTTATTTTATTTTTTATTATATAAACATATATAAAATTAGCATCCATTATTATATGAATAGAATGGACAAATTTGCACTATCAGGAATAAATTAATTTAAACATATAGCAAAAATTCACCACTCTAACACAAACATTTTGAATAATATTATAAAACACATTAGAACAGAGATATAAATAAAACCAATACCCACATATATTTATGAAAACTATTAAATACCTACAGTTCCTAGTCATTAAATTAGGTGGCAGTGTATAAAATTTAATAGCAAAAATATAAGAAAATAACATCTCTCTTGTTATCGCAAGCATTATTATAAGATATTATCTTTTTTCTGAAATTAATTTATTGAAATCCCTTCACTGTGTAAATATCTTATTATCTATTTTACTACTTGCAACTCCGTAACCCGTTTCTTTAGTTTGTTTACTATGTATGAGCAAAGATAAAGGTTTGCTGTGTTAAAATAAACATCTTTATTCTGTGCTTATGAATAATAATGCTCATTTAATTGATAAAATATTTTGAATTTGTAGTAAAAGTGAGAACGTACGCACAGGGTACCAAGAATCTATAGTTCTTAGCAAAGTAAAATGCGAATTGTTGATTTAAAGAATCCACGGGATCGAAGAAAACTTGTTAAAATTGGTCCAAATAGTAAGAATAGTATTCTGAAAATATAACATTAGTACTTACATACTTCATCGAAAATGGTTTCTAAAAATACATATTTTCCATATAGTGTTATAGAGACGAGGTGAAAGTAGAAGCAGCAATGGAAGGTATCTAGTTTGTTAGAAGAAGAGTATTTTGTAGGCTGCAAAATGTTCACTTTCAATAATATTTTTACTGTTCTTTACAGCTGAAGGTGTAAGGCCCGTTTATTTTGCTACTGATAAATAAAATAACAAAATTCTAGAAATATCCCGAAATACCACCTACTACTATATACGAGAGCTGATCCCTTTGCTCCGCCCTGATCCATTTATATACCAGAAGAATTATTTTTCTTCACGTGGCATCGTAACCTGCTATCTGTACTTACAAGTCTGACCTGTTAAAGCGTGCCTACAGTAGACGTTCGAGGTGGAGAGAGTCACATATCAGTATCAAAATGGATCGATTTGAGCAACGTGATTAAATATTTACGTTTAAAAGAGATGACAAATTCGTCAAGATATGGTGGATACATTAGAGGAATCTGCAGTATCATATGACACAGTTAAAAGGTGGTGCCGTGAGTTTAAATGTGCTAGATAGTTGTGTACAGACGAACATGCAGGTGGAGCGCCCATAACCGTCACTATAAAAGAAACTGTTAAAAAGGTTCACCATCTGGTGCTGCAAAATCGACGTGTGACTATTAGACAAATAGTTATAGATACTGGTCTCGCATACCATGTGGATATTATATAATTACAGCCGAATTGAACATGAAAATATTGTCTGCAGGATGGGTACCACGAACCGATGCACACAAGCAAACTCGAAAAGCCATTTGCAGTCGCCTTTTAACGAGGTAGAGATACGATAAAAAAATTTTCTTGCAAGATTAGTAAATTGGATGCATCATTATGATGTATAAATCAAAATACAGAGTAGCGAGTGGACACATCGAGGTTCACCATCGCCGAAAAAATTCAGGAGGTAATCTTCAGCAGGGAGGGTCATGCTATCCATATTTTAGGATGCTGAAGGCGTAATTTTAGTAGATTTCTTGCGAAAAGGGGCCACAATTACAAATGCTTATTATGCTAATCTAATTCTCAAAATAAGTTACTTCATAAAAGAAAAACGTTGAGGGAAGTTGCGTAAAGGTGTTCTCTTGCATCAGGATAGCGCGCCCAGTCACAGGTCCGCCATTGCAACAGTTTTAATAGCTCAAGCAGGCTTCGAATTAGTTGAGCATCAACCATATTCCTAGCGATTACCGACTATTTCCAAAACTTAAATAACACTTGCGTGGTAAACGATTTCCGTCAGATAATGCTGCGATATGTGCAGTAAATCAGTAACTTGCAGGTATTGAACAATCTTTTTTTCGAGAAGCATTAGAAATGCTAAAACATCGATGGAAGAATGTGTTATGTTGAAAAGATATTTGCAAATTACTTATTGTGAGTGGGCCAGGGATGGAGCAAAGGAATCCACTCTCTTACATATTTACCTATTAGAGCAAACTAACATGATAATTTTACGAACCAAAAGACCAAATCCATTATATAATAACTAAGTACTGTCAAATTACCGTTATGGAAGTGATCAGGCAACTCTTTAGATTTAATCTGAGAATGATCCGAATACATTAAGAAAGCCACGTATCATCGCCAAATAGCACGAAGGAGTAAAATTTACTACAAAATATTGAAGAAGTTGGAGAAGCGATAGCGATATAGAAAGAATCACTATACAATCTATCGGAAACATACCAAACGGAATAGCTGTTGTCTTAAAAGCTAAGAATGGTTAGTTTATGTGCGTACAAATAAAATAACACACTTTGTATTTGTATTTTACACTAAAATTAAATATTATTGATTTGAATTTAATTAATATGGCTTGTAATGGATTAGAACACAATATCAATTATTTAATTATTATTACTTAAAAATGTATTAAATATATTAACATATATACAATAAAAATAAGATGAATAAACTTAAAAAAAGGAGTGCTTAAATATTAAATTGCTCCCAATGTGAAGCCTATTATATAGGTTAAACAAGAATAGCGGTAAAACAGAGAATCCAAGAACATCTCCCTGGTAGGATATATTTAAATGTAGGAAGGCACTTACACGAAACTCGACATAGAGTAGTAGTCTGCATAGATAAGTGACCAAACTCATGCATTTTAGAAACCATTGGTATAATTTTTTATTACGTGATTGCTAATTCAACTAATTTTTTTGATAAAATATTAAGCTTTCCAGGAAAAAAATTACTAAAATTATGAATATAAAATAATTTACAATTTATTACAATACAATCCTCATTACTAAAGTTCAGATTTTTATGAACAAGAAATGCTTTAAATATGCCTATAAATCTGTCACGTTCTTCCCAAAAATATATCAAACATATGCTTCATTTTTACCATTTATGCATTTATATTAAACCAGCAAAAAGTAGTCTAAATTATATTTATACATAAAAAATAATTATTATTACATATTATATGATAAGAACATTACAATTAATAGTTATATACATATAATTTTATGGATGTTATTAAATTACATAATAAGTTATTATGTTATCAGTAACATCCATAGAATTATATGTTTAGTTATTATTAATAATTAATCATTTCCGCAATGAGATCTA
Source organism: Melolontha melolontha (assembly GCA_935421215.2). NCBI lineage: Eukaryota > Metazoa > Arthropoda > Insecta > Coleoptera > Scarabaeidae > Melolontha > Melolontha melolontha. The sequence continues at coordinate 70,990,345 of OW285242.1, read as the reverse complement.
CTTACTTATTATTGTACCAATTAATAATTAAGAGCTTTTCTAGATTTTCAACACTAAAATTTTGTCTTCTATCGCTTAAAATATTTTTATATGTTGAAAGCGTTCTTTCGACTTCAATTGAAGTGATAGGTGCATATTTTAATAACGCCAGATGTTCGGGGTCTAAATGTAAATTGTTAAATCTTTGATATTTCTGTTAACTTTTGAAAACCATTGTAATACTTAAAAATTTATTTAGTTTAACTTTACCAGTTCGACCTGGAACATTTTTCAATAAATTTTCACAATGTTCTACAATAGAAATTGACTCTAATAGAGATATTGGTCAGTCTATAATTTTTTAATTAATCCACTTAAAAAGCTATAATAGGATTTAATATACGTCGACAGATCTTGAATCTCGCGTTTTTCGAATAAACTTTTGGAATTTATAATTGATTCAGCTGAATCAGAAAAATCTAATACAATGTTTTTTATATGATTATTGTTATTCACGCTGGAATATGTATTGAAATAATGACATTTTGAAAGTGTCACTGTAAAATCTTACGTCAAGAAGTTGAAGAATTCCTATGCAGTAAATTTTGAAAGAAAATTGAATACAAATGTGAAAATCATCAAATACCTGTATTCGAAGAGGTTAAGTGGTAAAGAAATTTACGAAGATATGTTTAGCACATTTGGTGATCAATGCATATCATATGCAACTGTCAAAAATTGGATTGCGTCATTCAAAAGAAGAAAAATTTCCGTTGAAGATGAGAAGCAACCAGGAAGACAGATTTCGGTGTCCACCCCCGAAAATATTGACGCAGTTCATGACATGATATTATCAGCCTGTCGAATTGGGCTGAAACATATAGCTGAGGCACTAAAGATTTCATATGAATGCGTCCATCATATATTTCACGTCGATTTAGATATGAAAAAAATTCTGCAAAATGGATTGCTAAATGCTTGAACGCCGAACGCAAACGAGCAAGAGCGAAAGCATTACGGTCAATCTGTGTCCGTTTTGAAGGAGATCCAGATTTTTTGAACCGTTTTGTGACTATGGACGAAACATGGGTCCAACAAAACAGCAATCGATGGAGCAGAAGCATTATGGTTCTCCAAAGCTTAAGAAGTTTTGAGTTTAAAAATCCTCTGGAAAAGTTCTAGCTTCAGTTTTTTTTTGGGATATCCGTGGAATAATTATGATCGATTTCCTAATAAAGGGTCAGACCATTACCGAATATTCTTATTTTAAATTACTAACCACCCTGAGAGAGAAAATTAAGGAAACAAAACGTGGCATTCTAGCGAAAGATGTGATGTTTTTACAGGACAATGCCTCTGCAAACATCGCGCATTACCATGAATACAATTTGGGATCTAGGGTTCGAACGCCCGCCCTATTCCACAGACTTAGTTCCCTCAGACTATTATCTGTTCCTTCGATTGAAAAAAAGTTTAAAAGAATGTCAATTTTTGTGTAACGAAGAGGCAATAGAAGCTGTGGAGGGCTGGTTTACAAACCAAGAAGAATCTTGTTTCTAGAAGGGTTAAAGGTGTTGCAAGATCGCTGTATTAAGTGTTTTAATTTAAGAGGAGACTATGTTGAATAATAAAATATTGTAAGCTCCAACTTTAAATTGTTCCAATAGTAGGCTAAGAATCCCTCGTAACTGTCGTGGAATTGTAGAAACTTTCTTCGTATTTATACATTTATACTATTATTACTATTATATTACTATTATTATAGCTATTCCTATTTATTAATAACAGTATTTTCAAGGAAACAATTGTGTCCAAAACCACAATTATAAAACTAAAATCTTAAAGTAAAAACAAGTTATAGAGAAATAATAAATTTATATAGATCGATAGAAGTTTTAAGTGAATTTTCAATTATACCATAAACATTCCTGCAAATATATTTAAAAATAATAAGTAATATAACAATGAAATTGATCAAACAATAGTTTCTTTTATAACTCAGATATAAAAAACTCAGTAAACCGATGAAAATATAAAGGGAATTTGTCGATTTGCACAGGGTCATGGAAAAGAAATGCTTTAGAAAGGAGGTATTTCTCCCCGAAATTTATGGATCAATACATAATCGCTGTGGCCAGTAGAATAGGTCGTGATTTGTGCATTTTGTGGTCTTTATATCAAATTGCACTTGTCCCGGCCTGCCTCACTGTCCACGTTCGACGATGGAGAACAACTATCGAGCTAAGGCTTCTCAATTCTCAATTTGGTACCGACATGGAACAAAAGAACGTTCTTGCGGCATCGCCGAATCACCGATCAACGTCTATTATTCGACAGCTAAGTGGATTTAAATCGATTTTGAATGTAAAGAAATTTGTAACATTACGAACTTTCTACAACCGAATTGTGGTATATTAATTTATTTTGTTTGATTTTTCTATTTCATTTTTCTATAAGGTAAAACTATATTCATGAAAGACGAATTTCCGTTATGCGACATTTTTGTTTAAATTAATGGACTATAGAAATTGTAGGTAGCGCTTATGATGAGTTGTTACTACATAGTTGCAAATTGTTGCTTTGAAAGGTTGTCGTCCGTAATAAGAAAGTAGTTAAAAGTAAGCATATGCAATGTGTGTGTTATTACAGTAATTGCTACTTTTTAACTGAAGGTGATTAAGTACAGTTTGATCATGTGTGTTAATGAATGATCCAACTAAATAGAGACATAGTAGATATCTATTGGAATTTACAAACTATTCATAGAAAAAAGTAAAGTGTAAAGTATTTCGTCTTTTACGTCATTTTTTTCGAATGGGTCTTATCTAATCTAAAACAGAAAAGACAGAAACATGAAAAATCCCTAACCACAATATAAATAAAAATATTATAAATACGTCTTTCAGTAACTAAGTTACTATCTTCAGTAGTATAACCTGAAAAATAGTGTTAAATGTTGGGTATTTGCTGAAGAGCTTATTTTCAAGGATTCTAACCTTAGCCAAAGACGCTACACTACATTTAACACTTTTTTTTATAGATTATTCTACTAAAGATTGCAACTTAGTTGCCGAATTTTTTTAATTTATGTTATGAGGGATTTTTCTTGTTTCTGTCTATTTCGTCTTTTTTTGTTACTAGGAAATCAATTAATAATTAATAAGCTAATAATAAGTACGCTCTTAATTCAGTATTAACGATTAGAAGAATTTAAGTATTTCGTTTCTTCAAAACCTTTTTTTAAATAATTTTCTTCTTCTTTATCTATAGCCTATTTGTCTCTACAGCGTCGAGAGGATTGGATTCTCCATCCATTTTTTTCATGCTTGCCTGTTGCTTGTTTTAACTACCAATTGGTGTATTGTTGTTCTTTCCTTCTATGCGATCATATCTTTCATATTCTTTTCTAGTATGCAAGCTCTTCGTTTATTATAATATTTTTTCGATTCTGATACCTGTTTGGACAGTCTTTCGTTCTGCATTCTTTGCACATAGTCAAACCATTTTAATTCGCTTTCTTCAATTATTTTATTTGTTGCTTTTTAATTTAGTTGGCCTCTGATCTCTATATTTCTACTTGTTACGTCCTAGGTTTGCAGCAATCCTTCGTAGGGTTTCATGTTTATTCTTTCTTGATCAAGTCTCGCTTCTATAGGTTATCGCTTGTACCTACAACTAATGCATTGCATATTTTTACAAGATGTAAACTTTAAGATACCTAGTTCCAATGAACAATGGTGATTAAATGTGTTAACATTTATCTATTTAGTTTGGCATTAATATGTAGCATGTAAGCATTATATTGGGTATGTTATACATTTGTTTATAATTGCTTCGAATACTCTGCGAGAATTTGCAAATTATTAATAAAAAAGGTGAAGTGTATTTCGTCTTTTTTTTTATACCTAAAAAATCAATTAATAATTTGTAAACTAATATTGAACATGCCATTAATTCAATGTCAACAATTAGAAGAATTTAAGTATTTCATTTCTTCAAAAGATTTTTTAAATTATCTTCTCTTTCTTTATCTATAGCCTATTTGCCTCTACAGCGTCGGCAGGATTGGTTTCTGCATCCATTTTCTCCATACTTGCCTGTAGCTTGCTTTTATGTACCGTTGTCCTTCCTTTCTGTGCGATCCTGTGCTTCATACTATTCTTTTGGTCTGCCAGCTCTTTGTTTATTATCATATCTTTTCGTTTTTGATAGCAGATTGGACAGTCTCTAGTTCTGCATTCTTTGTACATGCCGAGAACCATTTTAATTGGTTTTCTTCAATTATTTTATTTATTGCCTTTTAATTTAGTTGGCCTTTGATCTCTGTGTTTACTTGTTACTTCTTAGGTTTCCAGCAATCCTTCATAAGCGTTTGATGTTTATTTGTTCTTGGTCAAGTCTCGCTTCTGTAGGTTATCACTGGTATAACTACTGCATTACATGTTCTTTAAATTTTATTAATTATAATCATTAACTATTATTTACTTTTGGACGTAGCAAAGACAGTGATTAACGCGATTATAACATACTTGACCTTAATTGAATTCTATTATATTTTAAAGTAATATACTCTGTTTGTGGTAATTTGACATCTCACATCTTGCCTGTTTTCCAGTTTTAATAAAAATAAAATTTCGATATTATTTAAAAATATTTTTGTTCTATAAAAAAATTTCGAGGTTTTACCCACTCAATTATGTTTCAAATTGCTTTTGTTATGTACGCTTTCGAAGCTGTTCGACTCTAGTAGAGACTACGTTAATACAGTTTCCGTCAGTTACAGCTGTGACCGTTCGGTATAAACCACTTGCCATATATTGCACTTATATATGTATATATATATGGGCAGCAACAGTTGGTTTGAGTTTTGCGATATTGACATTAGTCAAGGAGGTGCTCTGAGTGTTCTTCCATGCTGTCTCTTGCGACTTGATTATATGTAGTAAGAAAGTTCTTGTAAAGAATTATGTCTATAACAATACGAAACACGTGTCTGCATGTCTAGATAGCAATTTTCATACAAATATGAACTTGTATTGTGTTATTAACATCCCATTTTAAATAAAATTTGGACGCTATTAAAAATGTTTTCATTTGAAATAAAATTTTATTTAAAGCAAAATAAATAATTCAGTATTTATATAAAACTGACACACAATAATATCTTCTTACGGCGTTGACTGTGTGATCTTCACCCATTTCTTTCACATTTCTCCCTCTTTCGTGTCACTTGCTTCAATGTATTGTTTCCCGTCTTTACAAGCAACATTCTTCATTACTTATATAGCGGTAAGACCAAGAAATATCTTACGGCCGAATGCACTGAGCTGCAGTGTCGTTTTTATTAGTCACTTTCTTTGATTAGACACCATCTAGCAAATGATTATGTAAGGCCTGTTTGATTATGTTAATTATATTACCGTCATTTTAACTACATTGTCGTACTGTCGGCCTTCCTAAATTTTTTCTTTGTATTTTTGGGATTTTTTGATGATACTGCTGCTATTGAAACTAGCAAACTTTTGGTTGCAAAGGGTGGCATAAATCACATTTGACGTGAGAAAACAAGAATAGACGTTTCTTATGAGCTAAAAATTCCGAAATTAAAATTAATTAATTATGTACTTAAAATAATTTGGTCGTACGAATCAAATATAGTACGGTAATGATATTTTTATTCTTAAAAACGCAAGCAATACTGGTTACATTCTACCAACAAAGAAACACAGTGGCAACAACATAATGATCTGGAATTGATCACTACATCGCTATATTAGAAGATGTTTTGTGGCTCTGTACGTTAAAATTATTTAACGAAGACGTGCTTAATTACCTTGTAGAGCAACATAACGCGTTCTTATACAAATCTCGTTGATTTGGTTATAATGAATATAGTGATCGTGATGAAGTTTCGATTTGTCACCCATTGAATATTTATGGTATATATTAACAGTTAAAGTAGCTAAATACAAATGTGTACCAAAAGAAACATTGGAAAATAAAATATTTGAAGCGTAAAACACTTTAGCGGAGAAAGAATATTATAATTTTGTGATTAGTATATGACGAAGAATACATGCTGTTATTAAAGCAAAGCATAGCCTAACGAAATATTGACACGCAAGCCATTATTCGATTCCAGGACCACCGGTATTATAAGCTAATGCCTTACCAGTTTGCTATCGGTCGGCCACTATTTATAATTAAGGAAATAAAGGTTTACGTAACTAAGAAGTTTCTTTCAACAATATCTTCTAGATACAATATTTCTATTTAAAAAAAATATGTATATACTTTGAGTAGAAATAATTTCTTCTTTGTGTATATACATTTTTTTAGTACGAATAATTATTAAGTTTAATTGATATAATTTTATAAATGGATATTATATCTTCTATATAATTGTATTTGGTAGCCATTATAAAGTAAATAGATGTGCACATAGATTTCAGTGATTATTTGCAATTTAATGTGTCTCCGAAGATAGTTCAATGGATGAGTGATAAAGAGGAGAATTCTCTTTATAAAAGTACATCCAAGACCATGGCAACACCTAAGAAAACAACTGATGTAAATAACTAGGAAGAATCATCTGTTCAAAGGAAATAGATTCTCTCTCTTCTCTTTATGCATAAAATTTGGCATCTAAAATAGACCCAGAAATAGAATATGTTATTAAACTAGCGCATGGAGGTATGTGGTTAAATATCGCTGAAGATATAAACTTCAAGATACGTAATTCTAATGAACAACGGTGATTAAATGTGTGAATATTTAACTATTTAGATTGACAATAGTAATTAGCATTATATTAGGTTATGTATGTTATAACGTGTGTTCATTTGAAAAGTCAATCTAGGTTACTTTGAAATTGTGATAGAATAAGACGCATATATATTAGTATGTGTTTGTTGTTCCGTAAACGTAAATCCAAATGAAATTTGATAATGTCAATCACATTTGTTATTTATTTGTATGTACGAAACTGTCAAAATATACGACTCCGTAGGTTAAGTAGTAAATTTGAATTTACGACATACTTCAAAATGTTCTCAGTAAATCACATGCTACTAGATTGAATTTTCAAATAAACACCCGTTACATGTTGATAATCATTTTGAATACTCTGCGAGAATATTTTGTTTTTGTTGTTAGAGATCTACCTTATTTTTCTACTGTCAAAGCTTTAAATGTAATGCAGAAATTATAGATGTTTGTTTTTAAGGAACATGTTCTTTAACTGAAAATACTGTTGTCTAATTATTGAATTTTTAAATATGTTTGGTGACAAAATTATATATTTTTGGCATTTATCTCTTTTTTTTGCTTAATGTCGTTTACAGATACTCACATATGTGTTTCTTTTGAGACCTACATTTATGTTCGGTAAATTCACGAATAAGTAAGCTTAATACATACTATTATGTAAAGTTATTAGTGTGAAGAGACAGTCTAACCTTATTTACTGAATTTGAAACACGTATTCGTCTCGCGTAATATGCAAGACGAAAGTTTTATCGTAAATAGAATATTATTTACGTAGTTTATATTTAATAAGATGCGAGTCAGCCCGTCAACTCTTAAAGCTCACAACATTTACCAATCGCGTATAATATATTATACGACAACATAATTTGAAACATAACTTGAAAACATAATTTGAAACGGCTCACGCCGACAAGTAGTGAAGACACGAGAATACAGTTTTTTATAGATACGGTGGTTACCGACTATAAAAAACACGTCTAGTTCGGCTGTTATTATATAGACAGCGCTGAATATTCCTTCACGCTCTGTCTGAATAATTTCGGCTAGATAGTAACGTACAGCTCACCGATTTTGATGTGGCCGGTGGGAGAAATGGTACGTGCGTCAAGTAAGGTCAGTGTTAGATAGAGATAGTATTCGGAAAAATGAAATGCAAACTCTTTGTGCGAGACGTACATTGGGACGTAGTAAGGGATAATAAGGGATGCCAGAGGTTACCCTACCTATGAATTTCATGCGCATCTCGTGGGGGGCACTTCTAACCGGCCACATCAAAATCGGTGAGCTGTAGTTATGTTTGTTTTGAATGTGTCTCTTCTCCAACAGGGGCGTACCGACGAACATGTAGAAATGTGAAATACGTATCTACGTCTTTGGAGAAGATACATTCAAAAATACATAAATGAACTTGTATTGTGTTCTTCACACCCCATTTTTAATAATATTTTTTATATTATTAAAAATAGTTTTGTATTATATATTATACATTTAATAGTTATTTTATACTTATCGTCACTTCATTTCTTTAAATTTTAATTGCGACATCTCTTTAGTTAGAATTTACTTAATAATTCTTCCACAATATTTAATATTTCATTATATGTCGGAATAAGACATATGCAGGTCGGAATTCGAAAAATTATATGAAATTAGAGATAATTTGAAATACATTGTATCTGAAGAAATCAACTTAAATTTATTTTTATTAACTATATAGACACGTATTTTTAATTTGAAATAATTTTAAATTAAATTCATGTATTGATTTACATTACGTATTTACGGAGATAGTTGAAAGCACTCGAGAAGGGTGTTACAAATACAATTGAATGGCCAGCGAATAACATGAATTTGTTTATTAGTATTAATTAATTAGTTTAGTCTGTTATTAAATTTTTTAATATAGATTTTGATTTGAAATTTGTTTGTTCGTGTTTGGAGCGTATAGTGAATCCCATTACACGACTTATGAACCTTGTTTTGAAACGAGAAATGCCATTAGAGTTTAACTACGTCTACTTTGTATATATGTTTAAAAGACCGAGTAGTACACTTGTATAGAATTCTTCAAAACTTGCTTGAGGGGAAGGTATAGTAAATCGCCCGCAACAGTTAGTGCCCTCTATGGATACCTGGAGATAATTCGAAGAAGTATTATACTTTAAACTTCAGATACCAATAAGTTGAGCAAAATTTAATGCATTTTTAGATAATTATATATTTCTCAGTAATATATCAAAGCTTTTGCGTGGACAAGACTCAGATCTCACATTTATAAATATATTACATTGTAATCATTGTATATAATTGTTATTTATAAATATTATTGTTTAACAATTGTTACCTATATATTATATATGTCCCGTAATCACATGAGAAATTTTATTAAATTAGTCATTATATTTCTTTTATAAAGACGTATTGTTACTAAAAACGTATCCTCCCTATTTGATGCTAGGTCTTCTAGGTGATAACCAAAAATCTTCGAGAAAAAGCTTCGAAATAATCCGGAAAGGTTATATATACTAGTGTCAATAACCTATAATGTAACTGTTCTTATTGTATCTCTCATGGCTTACTGAATTCAATACACAGCAAGCAATTATCTATAACAACTGACCAAAGTTTGCTTCATCTTTGACAAGAACACTTATCTTTGAGTTTCCATTTTGAATTGCAAAATAGTAACTTGTGCTTTTGAGGCAACCCTGATTAGAGACAGTTAATTATTTTTTAAATTCTAAATATTCTATACTCGAAATCTGGGAAGGGAAAGAAAAATAAAATAATTCACAGATAGCTACATCTGCGATGTGAAATATTTCACGAAAGCATTAAGGTTAAATTAAATGCACTACAATATTGTAATTCAATAAATTCAAACTTTTTAGATGACTTCCAATGTCATGCAAGCTTCTTTTCATGATTTTTTTATTTCAAAATGAAAGATTTATTGTTTTTATATAGTTTTCAACAAATATATCGAATGTTATATCAGAAACTATGCAACTAATATGATGTGTAACTTACATTGTTACTTACAACAATAAATATCAACTGTGTATTATTATTTTCTTAACTAATTGAAGTTAAAAGGTGCACAATTCACTGTACATATATGTATAATGTGTGCACTTACTAATTAAAGATATTAATAACAGAGTACATACGTATGCGGAAACAAATAAGCGACAAAGTTAAACGCGTTCGAGCGCACAGAATGCCCTGACCGTCACTACACTGTACCGCTAACCGCTTTGACAAACGGGTTCGCCTCTTTTAACTAATTGACAGACTGGAACACAGACAAAAAGGTTCCAAAGTCTTTGCTCCCGATCCGTTATTTATATGTTTTCTGTGTGAAGTGGTCTGCGGATCGATCACACCAATTGATGTGAAATAATGCCGTCAGGATGATTACTTGAAGGTGTGTTGGGCACATGTCCTATAAAGAGAGATTTGCATAACAAACGAAATAGGTTTATATGAGACAAAAAGAATTGAAATAGAGTTACGGAAAGCTGTCGATTGTTCGAATTTATGAATATTCGTAATATTTACGCTGTACCAGGCGTGGTATTTAGGATTGTCGTTGAATAGCGCCCAAGCTATGCGAATCTGAAGAATGCGTATAAATGTCTAACTTAAAATCAAAAATTTCCAATTTTTTAGGGCCAAAACGTAACATATCTTTGTTAACTCTATATTTATCAAAATACAGCTATAATTCAAGTTCGTTGACCTGCAAAAATCATTGAAATTTCTAGACATTGTTATACGATAACAGTTCCTATTCATAAAAATAGTAAATGTTGATATTTTCACATCAAAACATTATGCCTATACATATGGTGTTTTTATTAGGATGTTTTTTTTTGTGGATACAATAATAGCCTTTACGTAGAATATGTAGACAAATTATGCCGCATTTAATTATTTAAAATTAAATGAACGTTAAACTTCACTTAAAATAAAGTTATTATGTCTTTAATGAAACAACAATAGTTATAAAGCAAAAGCTTTATGTCGGGTGTCCATGGCGGCGTGTCCAATGGGATAGATACCTAGTTCTTAATTATTTGTATGGAATTATTTACATATAATTTTTTTTTCTTTAAATTTGTGTATGGTACTGACAAACACCAATAGAACAATATAATTAGTAGGTAAAGAGAATTACTGATGAATTAGATGTGGACGCCGGTATTGTCGCTGGTATATTTAACTGCGACAGGGCCGGACCCGAATAAAATAAATCATTTTCGTGTTGCTACGTGAACATTGGACCGCGATTTTTTGTATGAAGGCATTACTCACATATACCTTTCACCCCTTTTTGCTTTGGCGTTATAGACAACTAGCATTATATATGCACGCGCATCATGAATTTCATCCTTCATGAACACTTAAAGTTTTCACGTAAAAAAGGAATTAAAATCTTCGATAATATTTTATACAACTAATACTAATTGAAGTATGGGGTGTCATATGTCATCGACCTGACAGAAAAAAAGTTTCGAAATTTTATTTTTAAATATAATTTAAATATATTTGTTGCATAATGCTATTCAATTTATATTTGTAAAAATAGTTCCAAGTTTTCTTTCAAGTTGCAAACAAGTTGCAAGCTCAATACCGTCATTAAAATGATATCTCCGACGATCTTTATAATAGGAAAATAAATAGTAGTCAATAGGTACCATATCACCATTATGCGGTGGATGTTCAATTTCTTGAAAGTCACATTGGAATTCTAGGATGTGAAACTGCAGTAGTATAAATTGGTGCCTTTCTTAGAGGTTTTTCAAGAAAATTGTAGCTCAATTTATGCCAAAAGCGTAATAGCATAACACCATAATATGCGCTGTTCACAATTGTATTGCGATCATTAAAGTCAATCGGTAAAGTGCTCGTACAATTGTAAAATATTGTGACCATAATATTTCTCGCTGAGTGAATGACTTTTGTCTTTGTGACAATGGACTCCAAATTCGGTTTTGGGTCGACACTACAATATGTTTAAAAACGAGTGCGCACATTCAACGTTGACGTTGAGGAGCAGAAAGATGTCTTGCACTAACCATATTCATAACCCAATAGTCATACAAAATTTGGCGCGACAACACTTCTTGCAGAAATGTTAGACGTTGTTGATAACACAAGTCTGCAATCAAAAAGCTAGATTTTCTTGAAAACTCATGTTTAATTAGTTTAATTTAGAGTGAAACACCTGTCTAACCCAATTCTGGTATCCTATCCTTGATTCTAAAAATCATATGCAAATGTGATTTCTTACTTTTATTTAACGTGTATTACAATATAGATATTGCTTTCTACGTTTTACGACGCTAATTATTAGAATTTTTTAATTGATAAAATTCGCCTTTAAGCAGGATTCGAACTCACGTTCATGGTTTGCCGGACCATTGCTCTGCCACTAAGCTGTTAAGGACTGTTGTACCAAATACATTGGGAAGCCTTAAGTTACGTTAAGGAAAGAGAGGTTAATATTTTTTGCTTGTAAACGGCACTTGTTGCAAATTAATTGCATTTTCGCGAAGTAATATAAATGTAAATATTGCCCTCTACGTTTAACGACGGTAATTATTCGAATTTTTTAATTGAAAAAATTCACCCTTAAGCAGGATTCAAATGAAACTTAAGGCTTCCCGATGTATTCGGAACCACAGTTCTTAGCTTGGCTTAGCTTAGCTTAGTGGCAGAGCGTGGCAGAGAGTTGGTGGACGTGGGGTCGAATCCTGCTTATAGGCGGATTTTTTCAATAAAAAAAAATTCGAATAATTAGCGCCCTAGAATGTAGAAAGCAATATCTGCATTCACATTGCTTCGCGGAAATGCAATTAATTTGTATTAGAATTAATGCAAAGAGAAAATGAAAACAATTGAAATAGGGAGTTTTTACTGGTCCCGATCATGAACACTGTTATCCGATACCCTCTTTTCAGAGACAATAGGGGGAAAAGAAAAAGAAGTGTCTGACTATTTCAAAGACATTGCGCACAAGGTTTTTAGATAATACTAAAGACCCTCACTACAAATCACTACAAAACTTGTCACTACAAAAATTGTACAACGTATGTTGGCTGCATATAAAGCTCAAGGATGCAAGAGTTTAAAAGTTTATTTTTTACACTCCCATGTCGACTATTTTCCCAGAGATTTGGGAGCCTTTAGGGAAGAGCAGGGTAAAAGATTTCACCAGGATGTCCGTGATTTCGAGAGACGCTACTAAGGTGGTTAGGGCGTCAATATGCTAGCTGACTACTGCTGAACGCTCAAACGGGAAACAATATAGAAAGTGGAAGCATGTTCGGGGAAGTTTCAAAGAGAAGAAGAAGAGGTTTTATAGGCCAAAAGAACGAATATGGAATGTTAAGTACGTTTCATGAAGAAATTGTTTGTTTAATTATAAGAAATATTATTTAGTTCATTATAATAAAATGGTGTTTTTTTATTAGTGTTATGCTTTTTTTTATGCAAACACCTTGTATTTTGCAAAAAAAAAAAACTGTATGTGATGAAGGGAAATGAAGATCATTTTTAGATTCAGTACACTAGAAAACATAATATTTGCCAAAAACGAAAAAAATATTTTTTGCAATCCTGTGTAATTCCTTCGCTTCCAAATAGCTTATAATACCAATTTCTCAATAAATACAATTTTTTGTGGCGTTACCATTTCAATTGGCGGACCTAGGTTCTCATCGTCTTCAAAAGATTGTTGTCCGAAATGAAAACCTTTTGTTCACTTTTCCACTGTAGACTATGAAAGAGATAAATCACTATAAATGCCGTCTAAAGGTTGTATAATTAGACTAGATGCGTTCCTCTTCTTTGTTAAAAATTTAATGGCCGCACGAAATTAAATTTTTGTTAATTGAGACATATTTATGCACTAGTGATGTTACCCCATTCCAGATTCATAACTATTGCTCGAAAAACATTAATATTTATAGCGTAGGCTTAGCAAGTTCAACTATAACACAACACATGTTCAATGCATTCGAACATGTATAAGCCTGTGAGGCAGAGAACTTATGGTGCTTGCCTCGTATATTGTTCTTGTACATAATTTTAATTATTTTAAATTTGATTTTTTTTTTGCTTTAATGTAATGTAGGTACATGTAATTTGCAGCGATATTATTAAAATTAATTTTCAATAATACCTTAACGCTATTCTCAAAATGTAATCTAACTGGTACCAAGGATGTAAAATATCGTCAGAAAATTACAATTAACAATAAATAAAAAACTCTACTTTTACATAAAATACAATTACCCAAAATCGAGGATTAGAGTTTTTTGAGAATATTTGAACTTGCAAGCAACCAATTGGAGATATAATATTAATAATGATAATAATCTTTAACCCCTTACCGCATGATTTTTTGGTTGTTGATAACTTTTTTGTACATAGTAGTTTAAACAAATCTTAATGCAGGAAAATTAATCAAAAAAATCTATAGTAATTTTTTTTTGTCAAAAACTGTCAAAATACTGACACGTGCCAAATTTGTCACAATTTGTAGTTAAAAAAAAACTAGATTTGATAGTTTTATATTCAAAATATATTTATAAGATTTGGAATGCTACAGCTACTCTAAATGGAAACGTCGAAAACAGTTTCTGTCTTTGTTCAGGCATAATGTCACGTTACATTTATCACAAGACACTTGTGATTTTCCTTTACATTCGGGGTACTTGCATCGTTGGCGATCATTGTGCCAAAGTGGAAAATGACCCATGTTATCTGTACGGATCTCTTGAGCCGGTATCGGCGAAAATGGATATTTTTTCTTCTTTAGTTCCAACTGTGGCTGTAAAGAATGACTTGGTCTCCCACGCTTCTTAGATGTGACACTAGATCTGGTGAGAATTTCTGCCAGTCCTAACTTGAATTCAGACAAAGGCAAGTACATATCACAAGTATCTCCAGGACTTTTGCAACCAATAATTCTTCTCCACAAAATGCAACATAGCATGTCTATGAAATAAAAAAAAATCCGGAGATAAAATTTTTTCGATCTTATAAGGATCCTGTGGTACCCTAACATGGAATCCAAGAGATCAACACCACCCATATAGCTATTGTATATCTGTATACATTTGGGACGTGGAATTTCAATATACTTTTTTTCCTCTGTACTTTTGAAACTGGTTGGCTACCGACATACGTTGAGACCGTGGTGACTATTTTATTGTCAAACCAAGAAACTACAGATATATCAACATCGTCAACTTTTGCGACTTTTTCTATAATTGTACCTCGACCCTTTTTTCTCATTTCAGCTTCTTTAGGAAACTCACAATCTGGTACACGGTTTTTCCGAACAGTACCAAGAGGCAAAATGCCTTCTTTTTTTAGATAGATCAATAATGGTATGCTGGTAAACCAATTATCACAAAATACTTTATAATTTTGATGTCTTGGAAGTGAAGCAGTTAGTTTTACTACAACATTACTGCTTGCTCCTAAATCTGGTTGATGAGGTAGCAACTCGGTTGGCCCAGAAAAAAAATCAAAATCATAGCTGAAGCCGGATACGCCACTAAGTACGAAAACTTTATATCCCCATTTGTGAGGCTTTTTAGGATTGTATTGCTTCAAAGTAGATTTTGCTTTGGTGGGAATAATTTGTTCATCGATAGCAAGGTGTTCTTCTTTTGGAACAAGTAAATATTTTTCTCGGATTTTATCTAGAAAAGGGCGAATTTTGAATAGCTTGTCATAACCAGCCTCTCCGTGTTTCTTTTGATTTACATTGTCATTGAAATGAAGAAAGCGCTTTATTTCTTCAAACCTGTTACAAGTCATTGCTTGAGATATTGTTGGAATATTTAGCGAACTATTCCAGTAGCTTCTAGTTGAGGGTAAATGCACTACAGACATATATATACAAATACCAATAAACACATTTATCTCCTCTTTTGATATATTTGGTGGTTTGTCTGGTCTGCATTGAACACCAAATAAATTAGTTTGTTCAGTTATGTATGTAAGTATATCATCGGTAAAGAAGAATTTGAAAAAGTGATAAATAGTATCAAAATTCAAAATTTCCTCTGGTAAGGACTCAGATCCTTTGAACGTGCTGTCTTGTTCCACAATATTCAAATGTTTATCTTGCCAGTCTAAGTGATATTTGTTTTTTTTTGTTTTTCTACTTGCTACAACTAAGGTAGAAAGTGGAACGTCATCTTCACTATCGAAATGATCAGTTTCCTCAATAATGTCATCTACATTTTCATAGGAACACCCATTGCTAAATTCGTCGACTAAAACTTTGGAAAACTTTGCCATATTTCGATAATCATCGTCATCCGATAAACTTTCGTCTTCGCTGTCAACTAAATCTGGAATTTGATTGGATTGTCGACCATAAAACCGTTTTGTATCCATCTACAAAAAAATCATCCTTAGCAACTCTTTACTGCAAACTGTGCCAAATATAGCACAAGTAAACAACGCACACTGATTTCTACCTGTGATTACTAAGCTTATTTCTTTTATGTAAAAAGTAAATATAGGCACTTACCAGTAGCCAGATATTTTTATCTTCACTATATCTTGCTATTTCAAATTATTATGAACTTGCAAAATTTGTAAATAATAGAAACGAATAGCCAGCTGTAGTGGTCAAACGTCAACTAACGCAACTTTCAAAACATGCGCCAGATAGCGCTCTTTATTGGTGAACATAAAGAAGCGAGCGTGCCGAATTTGGAACAGATTGCATTAGCAGCTTAAAATATGTGTAGACTTAGAAAAAACAATTATTTTAACGTGTGCCATATTTGGCACAGTATGCGGTAAGGGGTTAACATCTATTAATAGCTTAAGCCATTTACAGAGAGTTATTGTTATGCTCGCGCTGAAGATTTTTGGTTGTCGAAATTCATTTTAAAGCTTTGGCTTTATTATATAATAATATTTCTTTGTTAGGTTGGGCATAAATCTTGGCAAATTTGATCGAAGGTTATATCCGCTTGAAGCAATTTAACATAAATTGCTTCAAGGTTGAAGGTTAAATGCTGAAAATTCAAGATATACATAATTGATTAAGCAGCCCTATTGTCTTAGATTACACAGGTCTGCAAGCAAAAAACTGCACAGGATTTTTATACTATTCCTTATAGATTGTTACTCACTAAAAATAGTCACTACAAAATTCCATCTCGTCATGTTTTCTTGCTAAACTCGTATTTGTAGTTTCATTTAGAGCAGAACGCCCACTTAGCAAAAAGTGAGATCTTACTAGGTGGGTTGAGCATGTTTATATTTGTTTGCCAGGGTATTAGGAATGAGTATAAACAAGCGTAGTCCCAGATTCGAAAATGTTTCAACATGATTAATAAGTTCAGGATCTTGATTGCTGTGTAAGCCACACTCAGTTTACATTTTACATTCAACCTGATTGTATTCGTGGGCTGGTATTCCTTTTCGTATTGATTTCGTGACTTATGTGTTATCAAATTCTTCCTCGCGCGATCAGCTTCATCCAGAATATCTTGCGATATCTCATTTGTATCCATTTTAAAATGAATAATAGAATAAAACACAGAAAATTGATGCGACTTTTTCATTTTTATTTGTAACAAACCTCCATCACTAGGGAAATACTAGTTACCGCTTACTTAATTTTTACGAATAATTTCTGCAAGATATAAATGTCATTTTTGACATCAGTATAATAATAATGATATGCTTTATTTACCCAACAGAGACCATTTATAGGGTAAAATACAAATATAAATGTAAATGTATGCACGTATACACAATACATAAAACAAATTACAAAAAACATAAGTAACCAAAATTAAAGTTGATACTTAATATAAAATTAAACTAAAGCAATATTACTCAAATTAAGTATTAAAAAAAAGGAAAACGGAAAAAGACAAGCATAAATAACTAATGCAATAAGTAGAGACCGGACATAAGAGGTTGATGACTCATCGCCACCGACCGTACTATTGAACATTTGTATTTTCAAAGTTTGTAATTTTATTTATATAATTATACTTAGCTATAATAATAAAATGGGTATATATACGGCTACAAAATACGAAATACATTTTTATTTATTCATTTTGTAGTTCAAGTTGAGTAAAGGAGTATTAATATTTACTAGCAATACTTTCTCAAGGTTCTCTTCTGTAAAATTTGTTCTCTTTGAATGAAATACATCCTTGTAAATAGAAAACGTCCTTTCTACATCGCAACTGGTTATAGGTGCATACTGGAAATATTCCTTTATTTCAGCGTATTTAGCAGTTAGATTTTGAGGAATTGTCCCCATACACAATTGCCGCAATGTTATTAAATCTGGATTTCTATTGAAAACTGCGTCAAACTTTTGCCGAAGGCCACATCCGAAATCACTTGGAATATTTTTCAAATTATTAATAGCCACATCTAATGTGGTTAATCCATCTTTTAATTTGAGATTTTGATTTTCAAAATAAGCAATTACTTTTGTCAAATTTCCAAAGTGTTCCTGAAGAAAGTACAACGGATTTTTTAAATGTCGAATTTGTGTTAGTGCCTTGCACTCAGAAATACTCCGAGCTTCGTCATTTAAACATGCAAGGAAATATTGTAAACTATCGAAATACTCTGGTAGCTTCCAACCATGTCCACCATCTAGTTATTACTGGAGAGGGAGGCAGTGACAAAGACAGCAGTTTTTCCCTGTAAAGAGCTACTCTCAATGGTGCTTTTCTGAAAAGTTTTTTAAAAGCGGATACAAGTCTATCAACTTCTGGAAAGGTGTCTCTGATATATTCGCAGATTCTGTGGAGAACATGTGCTACACAAGTAATATGCAGCATATTAGGATATCTTTCCTTTAATAGTCTGCCTGATTTTAATATATATATATATATATATATATATATATATATATATATATATATATATATATGCAGCACTGTCACTGACAACTAAAAGTATTTTTTCTTTGTACCTGTCATCCGAAGACGCATTTGGTGCATATTCTCGTAAATGGTTTTAGCTACTGTTTCCGCATCGACTATATTTATAACTTTTGTTGCTATTACATATGCGTTATATGAAATAGTTGGATGTAGTACACCAGCTACAACATTCATTAATAAAATATCGACAGTTTCATCGGCACTTATCCATAAGTACTGATTTGAAAGATGGCTTCTAATGCGTTCTACTGCTTTCGTGGAGCACTTAGAAACACAATATTTGCGTAAGGTGGGTTCATCAGGAACATTTAGACCAGTATATTTTTGGAGAAATATTTTTTGTTAAGTTTATTTAATGGAATATTAGCCGCCATAAAAGTTTCATAGAGTTCTTCGTTAAAATTGTCAGATTCCAACGGTTCCAATTTCTGTGCATGTGTTTGCAATGCTAATTGACCATTTCATGGAAATTTTTAACGATATTTTACATATTTTGCAATAAATTTCGGAATCTCTTACAATGGACATACAATCAGTATGACCGTCAATCCAATTGTTTTACGATGCCGTTCTCGACGTTTTTCTATATCATATCTGAAAAAGTAACTTAAACAGTGCTCTAGATCTAAGTAAATGAAAACTAAAAATGTATGCGTAAGTTATTGAAACCGAACGTAATTCAATGCACACTTTTGTCGAAATAATTGGGAGAAGTAGATTCAATCAAACGATATTATACAGGATCTATCACAAAAATTACGATGTAATTAACAGTTACAACTATGAAAACAAGAAACTAACTCACAGCACTTTATTTATCTTACGAAATATAAACTAATAGATAAAATAAATTATAAAAACCCCGCTTCTATCTACGCTCATGAAAACAGAAATTTAACTGTAAATATCCAACAAAAAACGTCGCAATTGTCGATGAAAACAGATGTGCGCGCTAGCCGGATCAATAGTGCATTCAATAACTGCGTGATGTACTTACAGATGTTGTAGACTATTTATATCGTTCGTCGTAATGACGACGTCATTTAAACCCGACGTGTTCAGTCTCTAGTAGTAAGCACCACAAAACCAACACTTGCATGAACAAATCGTCATGAGTGCTATTAGCAGATTGGCTCATTCTGTAAAGAGGCGAGTTAAGCAACACGTCAGTTCTAGGAGTCGGATGGATGAAAGTATTGACAAATTTGGAGGATCGGCGCGAGGCATAAAATTTTAATTGCGATAACAGTAGTGCACAATCAATAATCCCATGAAGAATCTTCCAAACACACCGCGCACCATGCGTGTTACGGCGAATAGTAAAAGATTGCATGTTGTGTCTTTCAAGCAGTGAATCATAATCGGTTCCCTCGGAGGATACGCCCCGTCGAGCTTATAAGACAAATATTTTAGGAATTTCCGCTGCAGGCGTTCAATAGAAAGCTGATGAGAAACGTATTAAGGAGATCAGATGGGAGAGGCATATTACAAAGTACTAGAAACGAATGCAAAGAAGAGCGATTAAAGTATCTCAGGATTAGTGAAGTACTTAGCAGTACGCAATCCTAATTTTCTGTAGGTGGAGCAGCAAAGTTGTTCGATGTGGAAGGAAGATCTAAGTACGTTATCAAAATATACACCAAGGTCCTTGAACGTATCGGATTGTGTGATGAATTCATTATGTATTACATAAGAAGAAGGGGTTGAATTTTGCTTTCGCGTGAATGAAATAGCAACATTTATTTTTAATTTGTTAGAAAAGCACCAGTGAGTCAAACGATCAAGATTTTGTTGAAGAAAGACAGAGTCATGCTCAGACGTGACGGAATTATAAATTTTAACATCGTACACGACGCTCAATACAATCGAGAAAGTCATAAATGTACGTCAAGAAGAGCAGAGAGCCCAGAATTAGCAGAGCATAAGAGCAGAATCCATTGTAATGAACATAGTTTTATCGATTACTCAGATAGGATGCTATTAAATTAAGGAAAGCGGGACCCATTCCAAAGTTACCAAGCGAAGGCATCTGACAAGTCAGTGTAAATCACGGCCACCTGCTCCCGCCTGTCCAAACACTTACTGTTATATTGGGTGATAGAAACAAGGTTGATCACCGTGGATCTAGCAGGAAGAAACCCATGTTGATAAGGAAATAAGTATTTACGAACATTTAGCAGTAGGGACAAGTATATGAGGTGTTCAAATACTTTTGCAAAGTTTGACATTATTGCTATAGGTCTATAATTATTTAAGATCACCCTTTTTGAATATTGGGCTAATTCTGGCACGTTTCCACAAGTTGGGAAAGGTTGCAGATGTAATAGAGAGATTTTTGATTTTAGCAAGACCAAATCTGGCATTACGTACCAATATACTAGGAACAGAGTCATCAGCAGCTGTAAAATTACATGAAAACATAGCCATAATCTTCAACAATTCCTTATCAGTAATAGGTAAAAGGCGGAAAGGCAATCTGTCCAAAGGAGAATCATAATTATTGAACGTAGAACCTTGGTATTTGAGTGTTCGAAAAAATATTTTCAAAAGAATTTACAATATCTTGTAGTGAGTCAAGAATAATACATTAAGTACATAATACATACATAATACATTAAGTACATTAAGTTACGAGGAATTCTAGTCCTGCCCTTTTTATTATTACTGAATTTAAATAATTCTCTGGGATTTTTCCTGATTGATCACTTCAATATAAGAACTGTAAACTTCAGAGATTTGCCTCTTACAAGCAGTTCGAAGCCTTCTAAACTCATTCGTGTAATACAAAGTTGTGGTACTCGCATTTATGCATGTAGTACTCTTTCAGTTTTAGAGAAGATATTACCGCCACAGTAAACCAGGCATTATAAGATTTTTTGTAAGATTTATAAAATGGTACAAATTTCTCTCATACATGGTAAAAAATTGTATACAATCTTCAAGAGTCAAATTAATGTCACTATGCTGATTAAAACATGACTAGTCCGTATTAAGTAAATTACGGCACAGTTGATCCAAGTCGGCTTTGCGGAAATTGAATCTATCGTTATCCGTTGACGGAAAATTGGCATATCTAATTCAGATTCGATTCCCATTAATATTGATAAAGGCGGATGGAATGTATCAATAGGTACTAGAGGCACTAGTTCCTCATGAACAGATGGCTGGCAACGCATATTACACAGGACCACGTCCAAAATGTTATCCACAGAGCTTTTAATTGAATTCAATTTCTGAAAATCAATTAAGTTGCAAAAAATATGAAAAAGACAAGTTTTGGGATAAGTTGTAACAGCAGCAATAAGTTGTGGAAGTTTGAAATCGCCAACAAGTAAAACTTGTTTACCTAAGATAAAGGTTTCAAGAGCAATCAATCAATAGGTCAAAATCATTAAATGTAATATTCGAGGAATATATGCTGCACCAATATAAAATTTGAAGGACTCCAAATAACAGCAGCAGAAAGCAACATCAATGGAGGGAACAATGTTTATCGTAGTAGAAGTTTCAAGAGTACTGTAATTAATGTTACGATCCAAAGCAATAGTAACGCCACCGCCTCTGCGGTCGACAAGATCAAATCTTTTATCGCAGCACACAGCATTGTAATAATCAAGAAACAGTTCAGAGCTGGAAACAGAATCATTTACCCACGATTACGTAATAATAATTACATCAAATGATTGCTCACAAGTACCAGTATAGAAAGAGTGGGTTTTAGTACAGAGTCCTCGGGTGTTTTAGTAATACAGGTTTAAGAGCTCTGTTGAAATTATTTAGTTTAAAGAGGAGACAATACGTAGAATGCCATTTCTATACACGATTTTTAAATTCAATTCACCATTCCCCAAGGCGATTAGCCAATTCGGTCCTAGCGTCTTTATGAATTTGTATCTGCATCCTGCATCTGCATAGGCGTACGGTCGCGAAACATAGACAAACCAGTAAACTGAGGCAAATTCCGGTTTTTCTTACATTTTGCCAGGGCAGTCAGAACAGCATCCTCGGAAGAAGAATTGACTCTAATTGGTCGGCGACGATCTTTGTGTGTAATATCGAACTTGCCCAGTCTGATAGGCTTTAAATCAGGTTCATCAAGCTATAAGTTAGTGAAAACCCTCCTGACGAAAGTAGAATCCAGAGCCAGCTGATCCTTATTGGATGAGGTAACAGTTTCCTTATGGTCATAAATTCAAATATTACACAATTGTGCTTTTCGCTTTCCGAAATTTCGCTAATAATTTTTTCTGCATCGATAAGAGAATTTTCCGTCATGGGCTGCTTTGCAATAGTGCCCTTACTACTTTAATTTCATCGATGACAGCCCTCAATCCATTAAAATCATTACCAAGCTTGGCACAATCCTTACACGATCAAATCAAAACAGCACCAAAATGAATTTTCCGAGCCTTCGAGTTGGAAATATCAACAGATTTTATTTTAAACGGTTTCGTGCAAATGCAGCATTTAACGACTTTATGTGAATTATCGGATTTACCACAACAGGAACACTTCAACATGCTGAATATAGAGAAAAAACAATATAATTTTTAATAGGACAATACGACACGGACACACACTTCACGCTGAGGTGTCTTTCAACAGCGACTTTATATTTAACAAAAACTGGGTAAAAAGGCAACGGACAGGGAATTTAGAACAGATTACAAAGAAAAGACAAAATTCAAAATAGTTACTATATAAACAGGCACAGAAATAAAACACAACTTTAATTCAATTAAATAACCACAAAAAATGTTGAGATAAAAGAACACAGATAAACGTACATACACGGCAATATTCTATAATGTATGAAATAAATTCATTTTTTTAAATTTAAAATTCATTAAACTTGCAGTATGAAATAAACCATTATATTGATCACGAACGAAAAGTGTTTTTAAAAGTCCTCGCAAGTAAATCCGTCCTCGGCTGATGCCTCGACCGCAAACAACTTTCTCGTCCCTGTCACTTTTTTTTTATGATAAATAAAATACTATTACATAATGCGATTTTATACTATCTGTTTAATGATCTGAGGATAAATTGTGATATCGTTATTATATATCGTTATTATATTATATAAACAAGAGTTACTATATATCAGTTTTATTGTTTATGATTAAAGACGGCAGACTATGTGCCAGACAGACAAGAATAATTTCACCATGTGTACTAAATATTGTTTTGGATACTATAATATAAATATGTTTTGAAGGTGCATCTGTTATTCCCAATAATACCACTTTTTCTTTAGAATAAATGTTTCGTTCATTGTTAGAAATACAAAATAATGTTTTTTTTTTATTTTGATTTAGAACTGTAAAATATATGTTCAAATTCTGTTATCTGAGTTGTCTCTTTGATAAATGCATGTATGGAAATATTTAGGAAACTAAATATAAACTGTAACTATAACTACTAAATATATGTTTTTCTGCTCCGATATGTAAACAAAGCGCGAGGAATTATTTAGTACAGATGGTGAAATGATTCTTGTCACCATGCACCGGGCACATAGTCTGCCGTCTTTATTTATGATATGTTAACTAATACATTTAAGCGATCATTCTTCGTAATAACCAACTCACGCAAGAAAATAATTTTTTAATGCGATCTATTTTATAAACATTTACTCACAAAAGTTTATATACACTAAGTAATCGGCTACGTTTGAAATGTCGTCAACCATCGTCATCGCCTCTCCTCATAAAGATACCCCAGGAATTGATCGTGGAAATCTTATAAACAATTCTGCGGCGAACTAATATAAATATTGGGAGAGTAGCGAGTTTGAAGTAAAACGGCGAGTCGAAACGCAATTCTGTAATTATTTACTTTCAACAAAGACGTCAGACGCCCATTTTCGTTTGTTTTATAGATGCGTACATCGCGAGATAGAGATGGACATCTTGACAACAATTGCACTAGTAGAACAGAACATTCAAGTGTTATCTTTTATATATTCCGATCACATAACTTTACTATTCCACACGTTGTACATACATACATATGTGAATGAATAAGGCACAACACAATCATGTAGTGTGCATACGCAAACTAGTGTCGAGTTTGCTCAAACAGAAACTCCAATTATAGTAAATGTCGTATTATATTTGCCTTGGTTAACGAATATTTATTTAAGAGACTTCTGTCTTCGGTTTCCAGGATGAATTACGTATTTTCCTACGCTCAGTTGAATTGGAGGAACGTTAAAGTCGGATGGGGGTTCTAGGTATTTACGAGAAATAAACATAAGTGTTCCAGGAATTGCCAGGAAATATATCCTCCCTGTGTAAAGAATAAATTGGTGGTATTATGCCGATGCGAAATGCAAAGTAATATAATAGAAAGGATGCTAGTCATTTATTAGTGAAGTAGAGAAAGCTTTAAGCGATTTAGTTGTAGAAGTAAAATAATCAGTTGCAATATATACAGTCAATTTCATATAAAATTTGTATTGATAAGTAAAAATGGGTACTGATGTTTTAAATTAGGAATATTATCATCTCCTGTTTTCTTTGGCATTAATATTAAACAATGATGTTGTTCTTAATCTTTGATTCACGAACTTTAGGCGTTCGCTATTTCATCTAAAAGGATCTGCAAAGATTTCAGTGGTGTAACTAGGGTCTCTAACGCCCCTCGCAAAATTGTGATTGTGTGGCGCCCTTCACCAGGAAAGCTTTGTTATAATCTAAGCCGTACTTACACATTTTATAGCTTAATTCTATCATTTATAATAACCGGCCTCAGTGCTGTCGCATTAAATGTCGATTTACCCTAAATTGACCGCAAACATAGTTGTATTTTCTCATCAGTACCCTTAGAAATTTGGTAATAGTTATTTATGTACCAAATCAGTAAAGTGATATTTTATTGAACGAGTCTGAGATTATGAGCCGAGCGTGCAAAGCGAGCAAGGCGAGTAACAGGCGAGTTCAATAAAGTCACTTTACTGATGTGGTGCATATAAAATTTTATCGCCAACCGTAAAAATTTATATTTAAAAAAAGTGGACATATTATAACTTATCACATTTTATTATGACAAAGTAAGCATAGAAAAATAACAGCGAATAAAAAACAAATCTACTTATTACTTGATATATTAAAAGTAAACGAAGAACATGACGCAGTATAAAAATTAATTCCTGCAGTGCAAGAAGTCTCAATTGAACACGCTTGAGGATTATTATCTATGTTAATAACTTGTAAACCATTATTAGAATTATCATTGATAACTATGCTGTTAGTTTGACTTTCACCTAAAATCATATTTGCAACTTTAATTTGATTGAGCACAGATTCCTCAACATAGGACTCCGCAATCGTGTCGCTTTCCATCCTCCATGGCGTTTTAAATTTCCCTTGCTGCCGCCTGCGTTGGCAAAGAGAGTGGCGGACGTTCGACGAAAACAATGTTCCGTGTAAAGTGATGGCTCTGGCAAATGTAGATGGTTGGCAATTGGTACACTTCCAAAAGTATAGATTCCAATAGGCTGGACTGTGCATTTTCCATTTCTATAAGTTAAGAAAAGTCGGTCGTGGGGCGTCTGCTTAGAACGCAGAGCTAAATATTTGTCAAATAATTCTACGGATTTTACTTTTCCTTTAAACTCTGTAGTGATCACAAACAATCGAGGCCTATTGCCCTTTGTTTTTAGTTATCTGAACAATGAAAATTGTTTCTTTATGCTCTATTTCGCTTACTTTTAAATTCAAAAGTTCTTCATTACGTAAAGCCCCAGCAATGCCAAACACAACGCAAATCTAAAATAATTACTATATTCATAAGAAATTGGTTTTGAACGGTTTGCATGAATTACCTTCTCACCAAGTAGATTTCATCGGGTGCTTTTCTTAAAAATGTAAGTATTTCTTCTTGTGAAAGAGTTTTGGACTTTTTTGGAATATAATTTCTTCCTTTTTGTTTTAAAAAAGCCGTAAGTTTCTTATATTTACTAATATCAACGTCATTTTTGCTAAAAGAGTTGCTTTAACCATGGAATAATAGTACCACACCGAAGAAGGAGAATACTCTTTCGATAAATCGGAAAAATACGCGAGTGAAAACGGCTTCACTGAACTTTTTAATTCCATATTTATTGCACCACTCCATAAATATGTCATACTGGCAATTGTATTTTTTGACTGATTTTTGTAGAGTAGAATTTCGAAAGACGTCTCTAACGCCTTTTCAGAATTTCAGGCGGCGTGCATTGAATGTCTTCTTCCATTATTTTCTATAAATAATTCGCGATAAAACTTTTACTGTTGGAGCCGTGACAGCGACAAAGGATTTCTGTCTTATGCCATACAGTCATGGTTATACTGATAGATATTAGCGGCAGGTAAAGTGTTTGATTTTTGCAGTAAGATAAAGT
Source organism: Melolontha melolontha (assembly GCA_935421215.2). Taxonomy (NCBI): domain Eukaryota; kingdom Metazoa; phylum Arthropoda; class Insecta; order Coleoptera; family Scarabaeidae; genus Melolontha; species Melolontha melolontha. The sequence goes on along the minus strand of OW285242.1, from coordinate 70,963,252 downwards.
GTTACTTTACTACCGCAAATCACTATAGTAATGCATCCATCCATTGACGGTTGGCAATAAAATATTTTTAATTGTTTCTTTATTTTCTATTATACCTGTGTAAAAATAGATTGTTTTTTTTCAAAAATTGTAGGAAAGAATATGCCCTGACAGTTTTTAATGTTGGGAATTTATTTTCTAAACAAAGGCCGGCAGATAAATATCGTTGAATAATATCATCATCATTATAATCCTATCCTCTTGTACCCAACAGTGTCGGAGTTTTTGCAAATGTTTTTCGCAGTTCCCTATTTTTTTTCCATTTCTATAATTGAATTCCAATATTCTTCTCTACTTCCCGGTTCCATAGAGGCAATTATCTAACGCTCGTTCTACTTGGTCTACCTCTTAAGCTTTCCTATTTAATCTTGACTCCCAGATTCTCTTAACTTATCTTTATCCTTTTATTCTTATCAGTCCAAACCAGTTCATCTTTTTGTTTTCTATAACCTCTATAATTGATTTTGCTCCTAGTCCTGTTCTAGTTTCACTATTTCTCGTTTCGTCCAATCTTCTTACCCCTAAGCACCTTCTTTTGATATTTAATTTTCACATTTTCACGGCTTGAATTCGTTTTTCCTGTCGGTCAGTTAATATCAAATTCTTGTCTCTCTTGTGTTAGTATAGGTAAGTATATTGTTGTTATTTTTGTTTTGTCTGTTATATTCCAGAAACTTTTTCTGTTACAAATAGTAAAGTACTAACTGACTAAATCCTCCAATTGATTTCTTCTTCTCGTCTTGCTGTGTTCTCAATTATACTGCTTAGGTACTTATAAATTGGTAACCGGTTCTATAGTTGTATTTCCTATACTTAAGTTTACATACAATTTCTTCTATCTTATTACGATTGATTTTGTTTTTTCTAAGTTGATGGATGGATTTAGCATCTTATGTACTTCGCTTCAATGTCCTAAGTTCTTTAGCAAGTTCTTTTTTAAGTTTGCAAATATGACTATATCACTTGTAAAGATACACGCCTCCAGATATACGGGTTGCAGACTAGTATAATTTATTACAAATTTATCTATTCTTTCCCGACTATCTTTTATTGTCTCGCCTATTAACCAAATAGCTCAACACACTGCTTTGTCGAGCAATAGTTTTAAATATGTCGAATAATTATTGCATCTTCTTACCCGGTTCTTAGTTTCCTCGTATATACTGTTGATTGAGACTGTTGATAACAAAAGACTCCACCAACTGCACCATTGATCAAAGTTGTTTTAGGTTTTTCATAATTCTCTGTAAACTATTTTAAGTACAATAGCAGTAGTGAGTCATGCAATGACGTCACCCGCCATACGTGACAACACGTTCGCGATCGGTCCGGAAACACACCGCTATACAGACTGCTCGGAAGGGATTATGATTAATTCAACAAATAATCGACGCCATGTTGATTTGTGATATAAATATGAAATAAATATTGAAATAAATAATGTTATATTAGTTATTAAATGGTACTATAGTGTATTTTGTTTTATTATTAATATAGTGTTTTAAATTACCGTTAGTTCTATTCAAAAGAACCCAGAAAGACAAGTGTTTTACAATGTGACCAACATTTCCTGAATACCTTGAAGAAATCGATGAATTCCTTACTAAAAATAAATCAAACTTTAAGCATGGATAGAAAAGGATTGTACAAATGAGTCAGTGACCTCCTAAAAATACTTTATCAACAAATAATTGAATTATTAAATAAATTTCAACATGAAATTATGGGTATCGTAAATGACAGAAAGCTTTTAATCTTTTGATTGTATACACAACTGGAGTAATTTTAATTTTTACAGCCTAATGTAACTTATTTTTATTTTTTATGGAATTCTCAAGTCTGGGCCAATTTAATAACGTCCTTAAAACAAATAATAGAGCATTTTCCATGGTTCGGTCTAGCTTGCCAATGACAGTGAGGTCTCACAGGATTCATTACAACTTACTGTCGAAGATCACTACATCTAACGCAAAGTCTTCTAAACGAACTATTTAGCCTTTCAATGGTAATATTAGATACAATTTTCACAAAATTGATTATCATACTACTTTGATTTTTCTACAACAGATTGGTCCTTTCTTGAAAACCATAGTAGTATCAATACGACTGTTCGGGATTTTTATAGCAAAATGTATTCTATCTTGGATTGATTTTCAAAATCTCAGAAACTGTAAAAAATTAATATTGGGTGTCGATTATTAGAAAAGGCCTTCAAAAGTATTATCCAAAAAATATACCATTTCATTAAAAAGTAAAACATATGACGTAATAACCTAAAAACTGGTAACGTTACAGGCATGCAAAATATATTAAATTAAGTGCCCCTAAAATACTTAGTTTACTTATTTCGGCGTTTTTGTGAAATATTTACAGTTTTGAAATTACTGGATTTATTCAAAGACACAAAACTGGTAATATATCTGAGATTATTTTCATATTTAAATTAATCAATGGTGACACATTTGCTCTAGATTTATTGAGTCTCTTGGATTTTCATGTCCCAGATTGAACAGTCGTAACAAGAATAATATATGTATTACATACCGAGACGGAAAGTGGTTCATTACCGTCGAGAGATTAGAAAGTTCAGTCGAGGTTAACTTTATCTCGAGACGGGAATGAATCTTTCCGCCGAGGTTTGTATACCATTTTACTCACGATCAGTTAGTAATTAATTATTATATAAACTACTAAATCACTAAATCTCAAAAATATAATAGTATTAAATTTCATGGCATTTTGATAGGTACTGTTACTAGTTAACGTAACAACTAATAGTGATATTTTCTGACAGATTATTAAATTATTATTCTACGACTTTAAACGTGGCCTTTCTCTAATAGTAAACAGTCATGAAAATTCTAATATAACAATCAATATTAATTCCAAAAGCGAATAAATTTTGTATTAAAAAATATTGCCTTGTTATTTACTTCATAAAGGTTTGTGAATAGTTTTATTGAAATTTAATAACTGGGAATGTGACACAAGCCAGTAAAGTGACATAAGGTAGCTGGTAAAGTACTATTAAAATATCTCGGTATGTAATAGCGCGTTTTCTAAACGGTTTGAAGGTTAGAAATGTTTGGTTTACTAACTGATAGTAAGTAAAATGTTTTATCTTCCTCAATGCAGTACCTCACACTATTCTCAGTCACCCGTAATGTCGATATGTACGAGTGTTAATTCTTTTTGTAGTAATGTTGATCTATTTAATATAAAATTAATTTCACTCAAAAACTCACTGCTTGCGAAATTTCAATTAATCTAATTATGTTTATGACTATGAATGACTATGAATTTTTGACTATAGTTTATGTATGGTTTGTTTATATTTATAGTAATATACTAAATGTTTATTTTATGTATATCATTGCCCTGTAATAAGTAATGCATGTTGCTGTTGGATAATAAGAATAAATAATAAATACACAGTCAGTTGCAGACATAGTTTACCTTTAACCCATAATAACCCTTGTGTGTATTAAATTTATCTTACAATTTAGTACAGTAGGGAAATCGCTTTATTCTTGAAGTCCTCTACTGATCTAATAAATTTAGATTTCCTAAGAAATTATTCAATGCTGGTTGAGTGACTTAATATATAGATTCATATTTTCTTTAATTCCAGTACGTATTTATTTATGAAGTTTTAAAAATTTGAGGAAAAATAAATTGGTTTATAACTGTATTTCTAGACAGGGTTTCTTTTTTACCCTTTTTATAAACAATATTTATGTGCGGTTGCATTTTTAAAACATGTACGTTCAACTTTGTACGGATGTTAGTGATTTATTATCAGCCGGTTGCACTGGAATTTTTTACTTTGGAACGTAGTGGAACATTACGAATGCCAGGGACCGTAGTTCAATATCGAAATGAATTCATAGTTGCCCGAAATAACTACAAGGAGGTCAACCGTTGTTAATTGCCTCTATCAATTAGATAGACGTTCACGTACAAAGTATTATTCATTATCGTAGCGTGGATGGACGCTTGACGAGTTCAGTGGTACACGATGTCTGTTGTTGTATCGACTATGATTTGCTAAATAATAATATTTCGGTCGGTTTCATGTCTATTCATCAAGTAACGGGTGAATAGCATAGGATTAATTATTGAGGAGCTATATACAGGACGTAAGAATTTATCAGTGGATTATATTCAGAACATGCAAGCTTATAGAAATTTAGATTTTAGATTAAGTTTTAGAGGTAAGGAGACATAATTTAGAATTGAAATATTTGCTGTCATGAAGAAATCTTTTTGAGGAAAAAACACTTATAAATTTATGCTCCATACTGTTTTAAAATAGAATAACCGAAAATGAAATACGAGGGATGTTCTGTGAATTTAGCTATAATTTTTTTATTTTGTCAATTTTCATCAATATTACAATGTAGCTTGTCAACATAATCGCCATTTAATTGAATACATTTCGTACAAGGATAAATTAATTTTTTTAAGCCATCCTCAAAGAACTTCTTCGGTGTCTCCTCAATCCTATATTTATTACACGTTTTACGTTAGTTATACTCTCAAAACGAACATCCCGTAAAGGTTTCATCAAACCTGGGAACAGATGAAAATCATTCGGTGCGAGATCCGGTGAATAAAGTAGATGCGGAAACAATTCCCATCGTAAATTTTCCAAAATATCCTTCATTTTTCTTGCGGCGTGCGGTCTTGCATTATCTTGTTGCAGTAACGGAGGCTTACATAACTTCTCAGACCGTTTTCTGATAAGTGCCTGCTGCAGTGGTCCGGATAATTAGTTCCAAATAATATTCTGCGTTAATTGTAGTACATTTCATCAGATAATTCATAAAAATAATGCCTTCACAATCCCAGAAATACAGCAAGCATTGCCTTTCCAACAGACGGAACAGCACGCACCTTAAGTGGAGGGCTTTCTTCTGGTTTACGCCATTCTTTGGATCGACTTGTAGTCTCAGGATTTAAATGATGAATCAACGTATTTCGTAGCACCAACAGTGCTACGAAAATACATCTATATCGGTCGAACACTTGAATCATACTGAACGATATTGTACTAGATAGCTGCATAAACATGTCAAGACTTGTTTATCATCAATAGCATTACCTATAAGTTTTGTGTAATTTAATTAGAGCACAATTTCCAGAGCTGTGGAGACATCCCTCGTACATTTTTGAATAGATGTATCTGTAAGATTATAAAGGACTATCATAAAGTAGTTGATATATAAATTATTATATACTAACTGCCCGCACCCCGGCGTTGCTCGGTCGCATTCGATAGATAATAAAACTTCCTTTGTGTTAACTGCCATTAAAAGGTCTAAAATTTTTGTTTATTCTTTAGTTAAACAACGAATCAATGATATTTTATTATAATCAATCTATCACTCCAATGCCTTTGGATACACAATATTGTTCGTTATTCCATCTGGGGCATTAACAAACAGAGCAGATGGTTTCCCATTTTGAGAATATGCTAGATATGCACATGAGGATTGATAATTTCCAGCTTCTGTAATCACACATAGCAATTCGATAACTGTGCTCATAGATAAAAACGCATTGTTCACCGTAATATCGAGGTAGTTGCCATTCTGTCGAGACAATTGTTAAGAGGCAACTTGAAAACAGTATACATATTGCTACGGATTTAAAAAAAAAAAATTAAAATATTTAAAATAAATAATTATATGTGATAGGATTGTATAATAAATGTATATATAAATTTTGCGTGAGAAAAACTAGTTATCCGGGGTCGTTTTGATGTAGAGACCGAGGTGACTCGAGGAGACGAAATTTAGATAGTGAACGAGAAGGTTGCTTGTTACGAGATATATATATATATATATATATATCTCGATGTAGATGTAGAGTTGTTTTAAATATATAAACTCTGAAGTAAACCAGACCTTTAATCGCCGACTTATTAAGTTTACCTTATCATACCAAGGTCACGAAGATATTATATATATATATATATATATATATATATATATATATATATATATATTGTAATGGGGCAAACTGCACCCTTATTCCAGCAACTGTAATGGGAAAAACAGTATTTAACAATTAAATAACACACATAAGAAGGGTTAAATTGGCGGACTTAATTTGTAAAATTAGTATTGAAATGTAAATAAATTAATATGACGATAACTTTGTATACTTTAAATTAACTTATTTTTATTTCAAAACTTACTTTTTATATTTTAATTTTCAATTTCATAATTCAAATCTTTAGCGCGAAATTACAGATAGCTAATTTATCTACATTAATATTTTGTATCGATACTAGTTAGACACGCCCACTTTTTAAAATGCAACTAACCCGCGAAAATGTTATTTTCTACACGCGAATATAACATAATCTTGTATTGGAAAGCATGTTCTGACAGTTTGAAAAATATTTTATAAATTTAATTATAGTGTCAAAATTATTATATTATTTATTCTTTATGTTTACGGATGTAGTAAACGTAAAACTTCGAGGCTATTTGACGATATTAACCAGACTTTGAAAATAAATAATCGCTATCGGCGTGATTATCTGAAATCTAATAACGAATGGCCGTAATATAGTACATCTCCAAAGAAAATTTAAATAAAAATTAAAATATCTGTGATATAATTACATATTTATGCTGAATCGAAATATTAATACTTGGCCCATCTTTTGAAAATAAACCTGAAGACAATCGCTTGGAAACTAATAAAATTCGAGCCGAGCATCTTTTGTATTGGAGTTACGACGAAGAGGCAGAACCGAAGCCGTTATACGCCGCAAACGCCGTCATCAGAAATTGGAGGACCCGTACTTTGTATTTTCCCGATCACATCGCTTTCATTCTGGATAACTGCAGAATTCGATGGAAAACAGGTTCACTTCAATCATTATCCTACAATAAAGTCCTAAAGTTAATATTATTTATTCAAAACAAACTTTTTAATACAATAAAATCCAGAATTTTACTTTTATACACATCGTTGACTTTCTCATAATAGTAAAACTATATAAATAATTTAAACATTGTGGTACTTACCTGAATTGTTGTGTTTACTATCTGTATTCAATATTAGACCATATTTCATTACTAAACATAACCTCTTTGTATTATACACGCGTGCATTATTTGTAAACTATTTTATTTGTCGCTAGGCACATTAATTTGTTCAAAGTTACAGATTCCTTATTTACTTCAATAAATTATTTATTCTTATTTCATAACTCACTCTTTTATTTGCTAGTGTTTAGTTGTAGAGTTTTAAATATTAGATTTATCTACTAAAACATCTTACTTAGGGATAAACATACACATATATTATCGACGAAGATCCTGAAGAGTCTAATTTTGCTTATTTCATGCTCACGACTGCTAGTTGGATTAGTAAGAAAGAACATTGATAGCGTTGATCTAATTTTACATTTTCATATTAAAGGCGCCCAATTTATAAATTCAATTCTATTAACTTATTTATTTATAATCAACATAAATCATTCTTTAATTCAAATTTAGATCATCCGCTTCTTATCGTTTGAGGAACCAACGTGGTGGCTTTTAATATTTCGCCATCACCGCCTATCTTCAATATATATATATATATATATATATATATATATATATATATATATATATATATATTTAATTAGTTCGGGTTTGTTTGATTAAAAGTGTTATATAGTAGATGTTTTAGAGATTTAATTCCCGATATTTAAAGAGTTAAATTCTCGTTGTTTTGATAATTAAATTTGATTAAGCACCTTTTATCGTGAGAGTCTCCATATTTAATTTTGTAAGTAAAATAAAATTTTTATAACGTCATAATTATCTGAAAAATAGTTCTATTGTATAAGAACAAGTAGTTAAGATATTTAATTATTAGAAATACAGATAATACAGTTTATATATTAAAATTCTTTGTTAATATTATAAGTGAAAGTTTGATCGAGTGGAGTCGGGTTTTTTTTTGTACATGTTAATAGCACATGTGTAGTTTTTGTTCGTGGTTCAGTATCTGAATATACAGTGTGGCTCTCTGGGGAGAATTTAATATTAAACTTGATTAATTTTAGATAAGTTTTGTTCGGAGTCATTAAGGAGGACGTTTTCCATTCATTTAGCGGTCAATTGTCAATGAATATTTTTACCTTCACTATCTTTGTTAGATGATACAGCATCTTTATACTTTGTAAAGATATCATACAGTAAATAATAAAGAATAATTTAAAACACTTGGCTTGTTTCACTATGAGATTTATTTAAATTCTCTAACATCTGTTTCGGCTGTTATGCCATTCTCAAAGAGATCTATAAATCTAACTTAAAGACTATCGCACTTGTTCTTATATGTTGTCTGTTCTTGTGTGTAGTGGGGGTGGTACTATATTGTGTATTACGGTGTCTATAAAGGGTGTATTGGCATATTCTATCTGTGTGTTGGTGATTGATAGATTTTGTTTTTTCGCTAGTTTTTTTTCTAATATTTCTAGGAGGTCCAATCTCTTGCTTTTTGTGATATTGTGTATTAAGTCGCAGTTATCTATATCGGGGAAGTGGTTGAGTTCTATACAGTGTTCGGCAAAGCCTGTGTTTTTCTCAGTATATAAAATTGACTTTTTGTGTTCTTTAACTCTGTTTTTAATGGCTCGTCCACTTTGGCCGATATAGATAGCTTCACAGTCTTTACATTTTAATTTATAAACACCAGATTGGTCCATTTTATCTCTTTTATCTTTGTTGTTGCTAATCATTGTTCCCAAATTTGTTTTATTTACCCAGCTTATTTTGATATCTATATATAGATAACTGCGACTTAATACACAATATCACAAAAAGCAAGAGATTAGACCTCCTAGAAATATTAGAAATAAAACTAGCGAAAAAACAAAATCTATCAATCACCAACACACAGATAGAATATGCCAATACACCCTTTATAGACACCGTAATACACAATATAGTACCACCCCCACTACACACAAGAACAGACAAAATATAAGAACAAGTGCGATAGTCTTTAAGTTAGATTTATAGATCTCTTTGAGAATGGCATAACAGCCGAAACAGATGTTAGAGAATTTAAATAAATCTCATAGTGAAACAAGCCAAGTGTTTTAATTTATACTTTATTATTTACTGTATGAAGTTAAAATGTTTCACCAAGAAGTATCTGCAACAACAGCCGAGAATATTGTAAAGATATATTTTTTTATTCTTTTATTTTTGTATTAAATATTAAAACATTTTTATTTCACCTTTTAACTTGCGTTTGTTTTATTTACTCATACCTATATTGTTAATTAACTTATACATAAAAGAATATATTTAAAGGAAACTTAAAGAAAGAGTAGTTCAAAATTAACTTATATAAACTAGATAAAAAAAAATTTTGTGAACATTTCACTGGCGCTCAACTATAAATTTTAGACACGTCTTTCCTAAGTGGAACCCGAGAAGTTAGAGGTCCCAGATTTGAAAATTCACCGGCTGAGAAAACCTAGTTGGGAAAACTAGTTGTGGATGGTGGCGTGCTAAATTTTCAAACCACTATTCATAACAATATGTACAGTTGCGGCCCTTGAAAACCCGGACACTCAAATACAAAAACATTTTAAGCTGTGTAAACTTTTTTTAAACGCTATTCAAACCAATTATTGGCGTAGAATGCAAAATGTATTGGAAAAATAGTAAATTAAAAAAAAAATGTTAACAAAACTGCAGTTAGTGTCCTGCTTTACTTACTTACTAATTTCAAAAATATCATTTCGAATATCAGAATGCAAAACTTTACTTAAATTAGTATTTAGTTTTGATAGTAGACCGTACATATATGCATGGAAAATTTTCTTTATTTGGCGATGTAAGGTCTGTTGAATATTTATTGAATATATTTTAACATGTCGAAACTCTTACATGTTTCGACATATATGACATTTTTCAAAGAGTTTTTTTTAATATAAACCTTCTATTATATATAATTATAAAAGGTGACAGTGTACTCGTATTATATTTTGTACTGTCATATTTTATATGTCACGTTGTCATGGTTTTTATATAATGATTTAAAATGACATTACTGTATAGAAATTAAAAATTCATGTTTCTCATATTGTTAATTCTTTAATATTTGCCAATAAAATTTCGAAAAGAAATATGAAAACATCCTTTCACACAACATAAGAAACATACAACAAAATTGTATCAAATTCGATTATGTAGTTTGTGAGTCTATAGAGAACAAATGAAATATTTTTGATTTATAGATATATATATATATATATATATATATATATATATAGATTTGTAACCAATAAGCGGACAAAATAGGCAATAAATATATAAAAGTAACTTCCATCATATACCACTCTTACAGATGTATGGTGTGCACACATGTAACAAGGTATCTACTAATTCATGACTAATTAATTCAATACGAAAACGAAACGTTATCGATCGAATATCGATCATGAATATAGTGCGCCAATATTTTTAAATTTTCTGATTGTACGATTAAAACTCCCTTCCTGTCGGTGTCAGCAAAATGATTGTTATTCGACTAGATAGATAGGTAGATTACTTCATATGGCCATAAAGCGAAATCCACTATGACCTTTATATGTCTATTGAAGTCCTCATGCATTGTTAGAATACTTTCTCTAGCCCTGTTCTTTTAATTAAGCTTACCAGCTTCGAGAGCGGTTCTTTTAGATATTATTCCGCATTAGGATATTTATCTTCCATTTGTAAGAACTGCGTTCTTCGCATCGCATCTTCGCATTGGCATAATACATAAATCGCGATTTCCTCTTCCACTTAGCAGAACCTACAAATCGTTTCCTATGTCGAGCCCATATTGTCCAGTTGTTTGTTGAGCTTGCAATGCCTCGTTAGTAAGCCTACTATCATCTTAACAGACTTAGGGTACATACGCACTAAACGGCTACCCGCAACAAGGCCAACCGCGCGGTTGACCGTACACAATAAAATGGATATAACTGTACACGTTCATTCGCATTGCGATGCGGCTGCCCGTCAACCGGTGCGGGCGCTTGGAGAACTGCGGCCCCTTTTCGGTTACCCGTACGGTTGCTATGCGCACTACGATATTACTTGCGGCTGACCGTTGTCGTGGGAGGTTCGGAAAAAGCATTTGGAGTGAAGGAATCATCATGGAAATAGACTTCGACACCGAAAAATTTATTATTGAAATACAAAATCGACCATCTATTTGGAATACAAAATCCTCCGAATATTCGAAAAGAAATATAAAGCAAAAAGAATGGGAAGAAGTGGTGAATGTTTATGGTGCGGAATTGTCAACAGAAGAAAAGAAACAACTTGGTAAGATATACCGATAGGTCCAGCTCGGAACAGGCCATAGTCAGCAATGAGTGGCAACAGCGAATCCCCTCTACGTGCAGTAGCTTCAATTGCAGCACATTGCAGTTAAGAATTTAGTAAGACTTAAACCGCGCAAGGATATAGTCGTTTGCATATTCGTTCTGTATACGTAATTTGCCCATTTGTTTCAGACATAATAAGGTCCAATTTATTATTATTGTATTCTTAGCTGCTACGGAAAAGTAATTTTAATTAATAAAAAGACAATAACGTTTTCTAAAAGATAAAATTAAAAAAATCAATAATTCTGCAAAATAAATTTAAATTTTAAGAAAGTCACTCAATATAGGATTTGAAAATACCGCCCTCTCTTCCCAAACAATAGCCGAGCCTAGTGTAAAACTCCCGCCTCACTCCCTCGAGATTTCTAGGGGTTATTGTCTCGAAAATTCTAAACAGTTTAACATTTGCATTTGCGGCAATTTCCGACTACACAGCCATATTTCCTAAACGCATTTACGATCCTTTCAATCGTCGAATGCGAAGGAATAGGCCGATTTACGTACTCTACAGCAAATAAATCAGCGGTTGTTCGACAGGAATTGCCGGCAAGATACCACGAAACTATTTGTACCTTCTCTGCGGTTGTATACACTGACATGATAACTACCTTTACGTATGCACAGCTAAATACGAATGACGGGCAATCTGTTGCGCTCGACCATCGGACTTATGTTGCGCACGCGGAGTGGCATCGTACACACGTTGCCACATCGAATTACGTTCCATACGTATATTGTTGCCTATGGCCCATAGCGGGCTGGACCTATCGGTATAATAATAATAATAATACGTTTATTATCCAACAGGCTTAATGCCCAATTACAGGATAATCACAATAATCATAATATATATGTTATGTATTTACTCGATTTAAATGAAATTATCTTGCTACTCTAGTCTCCCATCAGTCATAAAATATTCTGCAAATAAGTCGCGGTATCTTAATACAGTTCTGTTGTTTGTTCGTACATTGTCTGCAGCAATAGTTTCGGTTAGTGAATCGTTTAATGTGTCCTCAAAGGAATAACCATCTCTGTCTCTCACAAAATTATGTAAAATGCAAGCAGACTTAATAATATCGTGTACTAAATCAGTATTAACATTGATGCATTTGTGAAAAATACGCCACTTGTTAGCAAAAATCCCAAATGTACATTCCACATAACGTCTAGCTCTACAATGCCTATAATTAAACGTTCGTTTTGTCGTATTTAAATCTTTTTTGGCATAGGGGCGCATCAAATTTGTACTCAAATACGTAGGGCAAACAAGTGGTATTGCTTTTAGAAATAGGTGTAGGTTCGGGAATGTTTAAACGATTCGCCTGCAAATTTTTATAGAAGCTCGAATTTTGAAATATTGCAGAGTCACCAAATTTTCCTGTTTCGTCTTATAGCGAAACTAATTTATATATGATATATTAAACATAAATATTATTAATTTTACATTATATATTAAATATAAGTATTATTCATTTTTTGATAAAATCATAGATTTTAGTATTTAAATATAAGAATCAGAAACAAACTTAAAACCTTCTGTATATGTAATTATATTTTTCTTATTATATCAAGATGCAGACGTTTCATAAATCTATGATACCGCGTATTACGTTTTTGTCAACAGATATTGTGACGCCAGGCAATTTTGTATATGTCTGCGTTCAATAAACTGCCGCACGCATATTTGTATTTTGTATATGTCTGCGTTCAATAAACTGCCGCACACATATTTGTAACCGTTGTTTACACCGGCGATTATTTATCGCTGTATTTATCTGGATAAGTTTCAAGTTATTATCGATTAACGTACCTCCACACGTATACCAACATATGGTCCTTCGAGCCGGATCATAGCGACACATAGCATCGAGTTATCATCATTGAAGACAAAGAGGTAGGTCTCCAATCAATTCCTTTATTTCATAAACATATAACCATCCTTATTCAAAATGTCAGATGCCGATACATTAAAGGCGTTAAAATGCAAAAGAGGTGTCATTAAAGCAGCTCTCACCAAATTTGAAGCTTACTTAGACAGTTTCAATGATAACAAAAATACTAATATATTTGAACTGAAAAAGCGTTATCAAAAAATAGAAAATTATTTTGATCAGTTCCACGAATTACAAATTCAAATTAGCTGTTTAGAAAATGTTAAAACGCAAGAAACAGATTTAGATGACTTTGAAAATACATATTTCAAGCTGGTAGGTCGCGTCGACCAATTATTAGAAAATCATGCAAATATTAATCCGAATGCTACAATTAACTCAATTAACACAGACAACAATCAAACGAATAGCGTACGGTTACCGCAAATTACGTTGCCTGAGTTCACCGGTTTGTATGAAGAATGGACATCATTTCATGACACATTTTCATCATTAATACATTTTAATGATTCAATACCCAATGTGCAAAAGTTTCATTATCTAAAATCAGCCTTAAAAGGAGATGCTAGTAAAATACTACAGTCACTTTCAATTTCTAATGAAAATTACACTATTGCTTGGGACATGTTAAAATGTAGATATAATAATAAGAAAATCATTGTTCAAAAACACATTAAAGCCATCTTTGATCTGCCCATAATGTCAAGGGAAAACCTAGGACAATTGCGACAAATACAAGACGGTATTTTAAAAAATACACGTGCCTTAGAGTCACTTGGTCTTCCCACAAACAACTGTGATCATTTCCTAATTTATATTATCACAACTAAATTAGATTCGGTTACAAATAGAGAATGGGAAAATCAGTTACCAATATCAGACATTCTTCCCACACTTGCACAATTGACTGATTTTCTAAACAAAAAATGCTTAACGTTAGAGTCGATATCAAGACAGTACACACAACAAGTGAATAGTTCATCATCAAAAGATAATAAAATCAATAAACATACTTCATATATTACAACTAATATAGTTTGTAAAGTCTGTTCTGGAAATCACTTAATATATCAATGCGATAAATTTCTCAAAATGAAACCAGAACAAAGATTCAAAGAAATAAAAGGCAAACGAATTTGTATTAATTGTTTGCGAGAAAATCATTCAGTTCAACAATGCAGATGTAGGTCTTGTAAAAAATGCAACAAAAGACACCACACTTTATTACATTATACACTAGTTGCCCCAACATATGGTCCTTCGAGCCGGATAACAGCGACACATAGCATCATATGTTGGTATACGTGTGGAGGTACGTTAATCGATAATAACTTGAAACTTATCCAGATAAATACAGCGATAAATAATCGCCGGTGTAAACAACGGTTACAAATATGTGTGCGGCAGTTTATTGAACGCAGACATATACAAAATACAAATATGCGTGCGGCAGTTTATTGAACGCAGACATATACAAAATTGCCTGGCGTCACAATATCTGTTGACAAAAACGTAATACGCGGTATCATAGATTTATGAAACGTCTGCATCTTGATATAATAAGAAAAATATAATTACATATACAGAAGGTTTTAAGTTTGTTTCTGATTCTTATATTTAAATACTAAAATCTATGATTTTATCAAAAAATGAATAATACTTATATTTAATATATAATGTAAAATTAATAATATTTATGTTTAATATATCATATATAAATTAGTTTCGCTATAAGACGAAACATACTGCCCGCCTTGAAAGTATGCACTTTCAATAAAACAATGATCTGATATGAAACGGGCGACACTGCACTTGTTTTAATTGTCACTTGTCTCTAGCGGAAGTATATATAATTTGGCTGTGGGTCTCTTCAAAATGTTTTTGTGGAGGCGAACACTTGCCGTACGGATAACACCATCCTGCCCGGGATGCAGTTCCACGATGCGTCCGGTAATCCAATGCAGCGGGGGAACATTGTCTTCCTTGACAAGCACGAGTTGTCCTATGGAGAAAGCGTTTTCGAGGTTCTGCTTCCATTTCCCTCTCGGTTGAAGCTGACTTAAATATTCATTAACCCATCTCTTCCAGAAATGCTGTTTGATTTTTTGAATATGCTGCCAACATGACAAACGATTTAATTTTGTATGAGTTAAATCAGGTTCTGGTATCGCCATAAGAGAGTCTCCAATCAGGAAATGACTGGGAGTTAAGACAGATAAATCATTAGGATCGTTGGTTAGAGGAGTGAGAGGACGTGAGTTAAGGACTGATTCGATTTCGGTTAGCAAGGTATAAAACATTTCATACGTTAGGCATGCCTTACCTGCTGTTTTGATTAGGTGCTGTTTCATTGACTTCACTGCAGCCTCCCAAAGACCTCCAAAATGAGGAGCTCTTGGAGGAATGAAATGCCAACTTATACGTTCTTCGATCAGTAATTCAGATAATCGCTTGTTATTTTGCGATAATAATTTGCGCATGCCTTCCAGTTCCTTACTAGCGCCTACAAAGTTTGTCGCATTATCGGAGTATAAATTCTGAATTTTTCCTCTGCGTGCTACAAAACGTTTCAATGTATTTAGAAATGCTTCTGTAGATAAATCGCAGACGGGTTCTATATGTACTGCCTTTGTAGATAGGCATACAAATATAGCTACATACATTTTAATGTTTTTACTGTTTCTTCGCTTGCTTTCGCGAACTTGGAACGGTCCGCAATAGTCAACGCCACAGTTTGCAAATGGACGTGCAGGCTGTATACGGTGAGCTGGCAAATTTCCCATCAAATATTGATTTCCATATGGTTTTGCCTTAAAGCAACTAATGCATCGCCTCACAATTTGCCGTACGTTAGATTTTAACGATAGCGGCCAATATTCTGTTCTGATCGCTGCCATGGTTCCTTGTATCCCTGCGTGTAGCTGTTTTTTGTGGAAATATTCCATTACCAACTTTGTAAAAATGTGTTTTCCCGGAAGTAATATCGGATGTTGATGTGAGTATGCTAGTTTTGCGTTCTTGAGTCGACCTCCAACTCTGATAATGCCTTCGTCGTCGATAAAAGGATTTAAACAAATAATGTGAGCCTTTGAGTTCACCGCGTTATTTTTTTGTAGTTGTTTTAATTCATTGCTGAAGCACTCAGTTTGAACTAACTTAACTATGCATTTCTGAGCGGCGGTAATTTCTGACGAGAGAAGTGAGCCTGTAAAGGCATATGTGCCGGTTTTTTGTCGGGACATAATATTACATTTAAAGCGCAGACAATACGCTACTACTCTTAAAAGTTTTGATAAACTTGAATACTTGACTAATATAGACTTGAATGATGCTACTGAATTTTGAGCGCAAATAAGAGTTGCTGACTTTTCTTCTGGAACGTTTACAATTTCTGGAATTTCAGAAGGAATGACACAATCTGTTTGTAGCCAGTTAGGACCATGCCACCATAAGTTATTATCGAATAAAGCATCTGGTAACATACCCCGTGATATGATATCGGCAGGGTTGTCGCTTGATTTTACATGATTCCAAGCAGCAACATTGGTTAATTCCCTGATTTCACTAACGCGATTAGCTACAAAGGTTTTCCATTTTTTGTTAGTTGCCTTGAGCCATGCTAAAACGATTGCTGAATCAGTCCAATAATGAATTGATTGAAATTCTCGATTGATTGTTTCAGTAACCTTATCAATTAGTTGAGCTAGTAATAAGGCTGCGCATAATTCAAGTCTTGGTAATGAGGTACTTTTTATAGGAGCCACCTTTGATTTGCCGCATAATAGATTACAAGAAATGTTTCCTTCGTAATCAATACCCTTGATGTAAATGCACGCCCCGTAAGCCACTTCACTAGCGTCACTGAAGCCATGCATTTCTAAAATAGATATGTTTTTTGTGTGTATTACCTTTCTAGAAATTGTTCTAGAGGATATGTGGTATATGTCTTTCTTGTATTGTTCGAATTGCACGTGTATGTCATGAGGAACGGATTCATCCCATGCAATTTTCAATTGCCACAGTTTTTGGATTAATATTTTACCTATGACAATAACAGGGCCGATTATTCCCAATGGATCAAATAAACTGGCGATAAAGGAAAGTATCGAGCGTTTTGTTATTTTTGTGTTTGAAATCGTATTTGGCAAATTATACATTAAATTATCCTGCTCTGAGTCCCATGAAAGGCCTAGTGTTTTACTGTTTTCCTTTTCTAATGACTGAAGGGGATTGTCAGTGGAATTTATTGATAAATCGTTGAAGATTTCAGGATAATTTGAACGCCATTTACGCAATTCAAAGCCACCTGTTTGAAGAAGAGCTGCTGTTTGCGTGATTGTGTTTTTTGCTTCCTCTATAGAATCCGCGCCTGATATCAGATCGTCTACATAAAAATCTCTTAACACTGTGGACGCGCCAATAGGATAATTATGTTTTTCATCTTCAGCTAATTTATAAAGGCACCTGATTGCTAAAAATGATGCAGAAGCGGTTCCGTACGTGACAGTGGAAAGCTCATAGATTTGTATCGGTTGATTACTGGTTTCTCGAAACAAAATTCTTTGAAATGGCCTGTCCTGTTCGCGAACCAATACCTGCCTATACATTTTTGTTATGTCGGCAGTTATAACAATTTGATGTGTTCGAAAACGAATTATGATACTAAATAAATCTTGTTGAATGGTGGGGCCTACCATTAATTTATCATTCAATGATACTCCCGTGGATGTTTTGGCGGAGCCATCGAAAACAACACGCAATTTAGTTGTTAAACTAAATGGTTTTTCAACGCCGTGATGCGGTAGATAATAACCGTGAGACAGATTGAATGAAGGAGTTGAATTGTCAACGAGTCTCATATGATCTAATTCTAGGTATTCCTTTAAAAAGTTCGAATATTGTTTTTTAAGACCGGGATTTTTGTTTAATCGCTTTTCTAAGTTATAAAACCGTTTTAGTGCAAGGCTATAAGATTCACCTAGTGGATTGCTATGGTTTGTAAACGGCAGGCTTACTATAAAGCGCCCGTTATTATCGCGAGTGGTATTTTCTAGGAAATTGTTTTCGCAGCTTTGTTCCTCTGGTGTAAAATTGATTTTTTTTGAACATTCTTCTAACTTCCAGAATAACTTAAGCCTTTCATCTAATGACGTTTCCAGTGAAAGATTACAAAGTGACCCGGTTGACAGTGACATGTTACCAGTGAGAGAACCTGATACTATCCAACCAAAGTGCGTTTTTTGCAAACATGGATGTTTGTCGTTAGACTTGATTTGGCCTATACACAAGATTTTCCAGAACAAATCTGCGCCTAACAGCATATCAATAGGCCTTGAAATGTTAAAATCGGGATCTGCTAATCTAATATTTTTTGGAATATTAAATTTGTTACAATCAGTCGTTCTGATTGGAAGGTTTTCAGTAATTTTATTAATTACCAAGCATTTAATGTGGGATTGAAATGCATTGTATCTTGATTTGATTTTAACATGCACGGCACTATTTATTTGTGTAGGTGACTGATTTATACCAACAACTGGTATTTGAAATGGATCGGGTTGTAATCCTAATCGATCAACGCATGATTTAGATATAAAGTTCGACTGCGAACCAGAATCTAGCAAGGCTCTGCATGACTGCAGAGTACGATTTTTGCCATATATGTGAATTATGGCTGTGGATAAAAATACCTCTGAAGCTACCTGTTCATTAGAGCAATGATTATTGATAGTTGCATTTGTAGCTTCTGATGATGTGGATGGTTGAGGTGGAGCATTTTCTTGTAATCTATTATGCGGCAAATCAAAGGTGGCTCCTATAAAAAGTACCTCATTACCAAGACTTGAATTATGCGCAGCCTTATTACTAGCTCAACTAATTGATAAGGTTACTGAAACAATCAATCGAGAATTTCAATCAATTCATTATTGGACTGATTCAGCAATCGTTTTAGCATGGCTCAAGGCAACTAACAAAAAATGGAAAACCTTTGTAGCTAATCGCGTTAGTGAAATCAGGGAATTAACCAATGTTGCTGCTTGGAATCATGTAAAATCAAGCGACAACCCTGCCGATATCATATCACGGGGTATGTTACCAGATGCTTTATTCGATAATAACTTATGGTGGCATGGTCCTAACTGGCTACAAACAGATTGTGTCATTCCTTCTGAAATTCCAGAAATTGTAAACGTTCCAGAAGAAAAGTCAGCAACTCTTATTTGCGCTCAAAATTCAGTAGCATCATTCAAGTCTATATTAGTCAAGTATTCAAGTTTATCAAAACTTTTAAGAGTAGTAGCGTATTGTCTGCGCTTTAAATGTAATATTATGTCCCGACAAAAAACCGGCACATATGCCTTTACAGGCTCACTTCTCTCGTCAGAAATTACCGCCGCTCAGAAATGCATTTTAAATTATAGTATTTGATACGTTTCAAATTATGTTATTTTAATAATGAACGTGCTAAGCCATGTATACAGATAGATTCAAAAACTAGATGCAACGTTTGCATTGTAGGCACAATTTACAATCAAGCGGTTCTTTGTAACTTGCCGAACTTTGTTGATCATTTTAGCCGCATGTGGCCTATTTTGTTAATGGAAGGGAAAGGGTAAATTTTGCTTACCATGTTTAAAAGGTCTTTAAATAGGTCTGCGCGCGATGAATACAGTAGCATTACAATAAAGCAATTCGCTAAAGCAAGCCGCGAACTCAAAGTCAATAAGACAATTCGAGTAGCTATTTTTGTCACAGAACAACGTTCTTACAATACTCGTAAGAACAATGTTCAAGATAACAACCTTACTTTACCAACAATTTCATGTATGAATTAATGTATATATGTAAATAAAGGTTTTAAATTGGATGTGCCGCATTTCATTAATAACTGTCACCGAAGATTAAATAAATTAGTGCGTATACGGCCTTACAACCCGTGCGTGGTGAGTCAACATAGGAGCGACGACCAAATACACTAGTTGCCCCAACATTTCCATAAGCTCCAACGTCTATTAATACAATTGCCTACAATACTACCGAGAAAAATCCTTTGTAATTGAAACACATTGATCCACTATTCACAGGTACGATTATCCTGATATGTTTACCATCTATCGCACCTAAACAGCGAGGAAAGTTTGCTCTTTGGAAGAAATCGTTGAAGAAATTTGAAGCCACTTCTCTTCTGTTGGTTTCTTTTAAGCAAAACCAAATTGCTGCGCATATTTCGCGAACTATTTCTGCGATCGTGCTAATCCCAATCCGAAATAGATAATGTAATTCTGCGAAAGAACATCCTGACGCCAAATAACTGAAACAAAAAATTGTTTTTAGGTATGAATCTTCAGAAAAAATGGAGAAATATACGGGACTGTTTTGTGAAGGCCCATAAAGCAAAGGAGACCGAGAGTGGATCTGCGGCGAAAAAAAGTTCCATACGTATTTTACAATAATCTTTTATTTTTAAAAGATTCAATATCTGTAAATACGACAACCTCTAATGTGACAATCAACATCGAAGAAAGCGAAGATGCAAATGAGAATTCTCAAAATGATGCCGCTCTTAACTCCTCATGGACACCAAAACGAAAGAAAATTAAAAAAAAATGATGATCCTATTGGTAGAGAGTTAATTGGGATTTTGAATCGAAATTTAGAGAAAAAAAATATTGAAGATGACGAGGATCGTCTTTTTTTCTTTGTCCTTGGTGCAAGAATTTAAAAAAATACCCGATCGCTTGCAAATGCAAACAAAATTAGATATTTTAAAAGGAATCAATGATGCTCAGTTCTCTGATTACTCAAACACATCATGGGACTATGGAAGGCCCAATCGTGGATATCAAATGGCCACTATTCAAGAAATTACCTGTGCACTTGGTCTATGCAATCATCTGGAATAACTAGGGAAGTGCCTCCTCAAGAACCGATGCGAGTACGATCGCCTTTATCAGTAAATTCGACGGCTACTCATGAGTCCCACGATAATCAAATGTCATTCATGGAACTTTTTGATTCTACCCAAGAAGATGTGTAAATACTTTACTGTATGCGCTGTATGTTCTATGTTGAAATAAAATTTATGAAAATTGATATTTTGTCTTACCGCAGTACGATGACTAATTTTTCTTCAGCCTTAATACATTTTCGAAATCTTGTATCTTTTTTCGTTATGACGGGTTTTAGAATATTTAATAATTCTTCAAACGATTTTAAACTCATTCTTATATAACGAAAAAATTTATCTTCGTATTTTTTAAGTTCTTCGAAAAATATTTCAAAGTGCTTCGTTTCTTCTCGTGTTTGCAATAAAGGATGTACCCAGTACTTCTTTTTTTTCTTTTTGTTTTTTATATAACGAGCGTAGACATAATAGATTGCTGCGACTTCTTCCACGTCCATTTTTGAAATGACTTCTGTTCTGCCCGCAATCAATGACGGTTTCTCAACCGGACACTGCGATTGCGACTGCGGCTACCCGTAACGCGGTTACCCGCAAGTTCAACCGCATCACACGGCCAACCGCGCGGTTGGCCGTGTCGCGGGTAGCCGCTTAGTGCGTATGTACCCTTACTGTCTCTATTCAACAAGTCCGTTGTAAACATTGGGCGAATTTTCTCTAAAGAACTGTTTTCCCTGTCTTTGACATGGGGAGTTCTTTTACATTTCCCCAGATCTATTTTCATCTCATTTTTTCATGCTGGTATAAAGTTTGTTCTTGAAATATTAAAGGAAGAATTCGGTTCTGGGAAGGCTATAAACGAGGCTGGTCGAGACAATTCTTCCGCCTTCTCATTAGACCTATGATCTTCATGTTCTGGGATGCGCTTTCTTGTGATTACCGACATCGTTTAGAGCACAGGCAATTTCATAAAAATTTAAATTTAACTCGCGTTGAATCCAGTATATTTAATCTTGCTTGACTGTCTCGAGAAAATGGACACGGTGAGTTTCGTTCCACCCCACCTTTAAATTTCTCCGACATGTGCATGTGCTTGAAATACCGTAAGATCTCTACTTAGGCTTACCTGGAATAGCGAAACACTTTATAAAGTATTTATCGATTCTTTGTGTTAGTTTTGCTGAATCCGACGTTCAATACTGTGAGTATAAATTTTTTACCTACTGACGATGACAACTTAGTTGTCGAAATACGTATTTGGGATACGAACATTAATTGTGGTGAGAGGTTTTATACTATTTTTTAAGTTTTACTTAACCACGGTCTCCAAAGAAATACTTTTTTGAGAAACTTAAGCTTTTCAGAACAAATCCCATCAATAACTACGTCCGCTTATCTAGGTATGGAATTCATTAACAGAATTTACGAGATAAGGTCAATATACCTCGTACAAAATCAGCTTTTTATACATTCAAGTAAATTATTAAAAATTAAGAGATATGTTACATTAATTTACAAACCCATCTTGAAAATTATACTAATAATAATTTGTGGGCTTTAGAACTGACATCGTTTCATGTGTATTACGAAAATGTTTTTTTTTTTGTTAGGAGATGTAAGAAATATAAAATATGAATATAGATTCAGAATGCTGCTATTGTATTTAAAGGTGGCAATATTTATGTTTATAAAAACGTTAACATTGCGTCCAAGTTTTGTTATGGTAAGGGTTCGATAACCTAATACGAAAGTTTTATACTTGCACTAAATTTTTAGGTGGATATATGAGGGTATATCAAATTTAAAAGGGACTTATTTTTTTCAAGTCAGAGCTTTATTCAACATTATTTACAAAAACATTATTTTTTCACATAATCTTCCGCCCTGGCAACGCATTTTTTCCAGCAGATTGGGAGTTTTTTAATTCCGTCGTCTTAAAAAGTTTTGCCTTACACACGTAGCCATTGGGGCACAAACTTCCCTATTGCTAGGTTATTGTTGAAGTCCCGACTTCCAAGTACTTCTTTCAAGGGTCCAAAGAGATGAAAATCACAAGGCGACAAGTCTGGACTGTTGGGAGGATGCTCCAAAACTTCCCCGCTCAGGCTGTCTAATTTTTGCTTTGTGATGTTTGCTAAATGAGGCCCGGCATTGTCATGAATAAGAATCACATTTTTGACAGATTTCGTCTTCCTTTTTCGTCGCAAAGACAGCTTTGCAGCATCCAGAAGCTCGCAATAATATTACGCATTCATTGTGTGCCGGTCATTGAGAAAATCCACGCGAATAGTGCCAAGCCCATAAAAAAAAGTTGCCAAAACTTTTCCAGCTGACAACCTAGTCTCCGCTTTCACCGCTCTTTCTCCACTTTGACTCGGGAGTGTAACGCTGCACTCTGGTTTCGTCGCACGTTACGATTCGATTCAAAAACGCCTCGCTCTCTGGCCTGAATCGATTCGACAGACGCTGATAAACCTCTAGCCGATGGTGTTTCCTTTCATCCGACAGCAGCCGCGGAACCCATCTTGCAGACACTTTGTGGAATCCTAAGTCCAGTGTTGCAATGTGCTGAGTATTCCTGCAACTAATGCTAAGCTCCTCGGCTATATTCCAGAGCATTATGCGCCTGTCGTCCTCCATGAGTTGTTGAACCGCCTCGATATTAGCTTCGATCGCGCTTGTCCTCGGGCGGCGATTGTGGCTCTGGTTCTCAACGTTTTCACGCCCTTCAGAAAATCCCTTGTGCCATGCAAAAACACGGGTACGTGACAAGGTGTTGTTGCCGAGCTGTGCTTGTAATCTCAACAAAATTTTCATTGGTTTCACACTCTCCAACTTAATAAAAAATAATAATTATCCGTTGCTCCATAGACACATGCTTTTGTTGCTGACTCATAGTTTCTATAGTACTAAGGTGACCTGAGAGAATTCGAGTCGTTACTATCCCCTTCCTAAACTGCCACCTTAGCTGAAAATCAACCCATCCCGGGTCAGCGATCTGTGTGGAATTAAAAAAAATGAACCACACTTAAATTTGATATACCCTCGTATTAAGAGAACATAAGATGTGTTCTCTACGTTCTATTTGATAACACTCTACCTTTAAACGAAGATGTAAATGTAAATCGTATCGAACATACTGATTCGTAGTGTTGGTCAATTTTAAGACATTGTCTCTTGAACTTTTTATAATATAGTCGGTTAGACAGTGACGTAACTAATTTTTTTTAAATATCTTGTGTCATTTTCTTTCTCGCTTATGATAGGGAATTTTGGAAAAATATTTTGGATATATATTATATATAATTACATCTTACAATTTTTCACGCTTTCCCTTTTTATTTCAAGGACACCCGGTGTATGCTAATGACAAAACAAGAATTTCAGAAATTTATGTTGAACTTGTTCAAGTTCAACATAAATTTCTGAAGTTCTTGTCTTTCGAGATAGATGGTTTCTCTTCAGAATGTGGTTTAGATAACTCTTTTCTTCTTCTTCAAGATAAATAATAGAAATAAATTAATTCACCGATTTTATCATCTCGAGTTGACTTCCGAGTATCGCGATTATCGTCAAGATTGACTGAAGCAGTTTTTATCTCTACTCAAAGAACAAATTTGCTTTGAAGACTCCTTTAATACACTTGGTCAGGAACTTTGTTGGACTTGCATGTATTTATTTGGTGATAAGCAATTAACCTTATTATTATTGTGTTTATTTTTTTCATTCTTTTTCCATGAAGATCATTATTTTGTAATTTATTACGTCTTGGAATTTCTGTTGGGCAATTTAATAAATATTGTTATTATTATTTATTGTCGTTATTAAACCAAATGCAAAGTTTATCGTATATAGTACTTTGGTCAAATTAATTCATGTTTTATATATCATCAATCATCACATGTTAGAAAAATCTATATTTAGTTTATTTATTTTAACAAATTTTTCAATGGGAAACTTTTGCAGAAGCTACTACTATATACTTCGTTTATTTATTTTTACAATGAATGTGTGTAGGAAAAGACATCGATTTATCATTGTGAAGTTCTCTCAACAATACTGTAATTGATTTATAACCTCTAATTGTAAGTAATGGAAACTTACTAACAGTAAAATATTGTCTACGGCAACCAAATATAGACGACGATATAGCAAAAGCAACTTTGAATCTTAAGTGTAGTAAAATAACTTGAATGTGTACAGGAATAATGTATTTAGTGTTCATATATTGCGAGAAATGTTTGAATAAATAATTGCGAATAAAAAATATTGTTCTAATAAACAATATTTTACTAACTTAATAAAGGAATCGATGTTCGAAATGTGTAGTATCGTAATTTGATTTGGACTGTACTCAATTTACAATGAGTCAAAATTATTGGAGAGTTTCATGAAATACAGGCGGAATTACCCCTATTAAATTATTCTCTTTGTGAATTGTCACATTTTCTCTAATGTACGTTTCACATGTAGGATGTAGAGAATGAAATTTACATACACCTTGCCCTTCTTGCACTGCGATAAAATCGATGCGACGGGTGCAAATTTTAATATGCAAATTACATGTGCATAAAATATGATTGGCGTTATGATCTCTCATATGTCGCTAAACGTTTATAGTAATTAATATGATTAACATCTACTCCTACGCAGATAGCGGTCAGCTATTACTTTGCAATAATTGTTTGTTATTATTTATAAATTATTTCCGCTTGTAAGTAATTTTAGTTTATTTATAGAATACGCTGTTAAATAGGTAAATAAATAATAATAATTATTGACAAGGAACTTCAAATATTTTATATGTTGACTGTAAATTAAATCCCTTCAGATATTTCGATCGAAAGTTTTCTAGTCTTCATAATTTCATCAACACTTTGAATTTACATAAATTTACATCGTGTTAGCAATAGTGGATAAGTTAGTAGTGGAAAATTATTAGATTTTGCCTTCTCTAATGTCATTTTGTCATAAAAATTCCTTTGGTTAATGAAGACATACTATATTACACAGATCTGCAAATTTTTTTTTTTCTGTTGCATGTGATATGGTTGGTAAATATTATATTTCCTAGTCTGCTGAATCTAAAAATGATCTCGGTTTCCCTCCAGCACGTACAGTTTTTTTTTTCAAAATACAAATACAAATTTATACCCATTATGCAGCAAGACTGATTTGAAGCTTGTTTTTGACGAATCAAGAAAAAATCGCCACTAAGATGAATAATATTCCATTTCGAAACACTTAATTATCCCTTCAATATCACTATAAAAAACTAGATTTCCCTCTTTGGAGAAAAATTTAGCGGATTCTTCTTTCGTTACTAGTACGAAAATGAGATTCCGGGTGAAGTATGTTTTTATTTTTTAGTCTAGACTTAGATTAAAAATTCTGTTAAGTTTTTTGGTTGCAGACCTATTCTGCACTTGATACATCTACAGACGTATCGTCAACAAAGTTGAAGAATAATTTTCCATCTAATAATAACTCCTATTGTAATTTTTCAAAAACCAATTTCTTACCTCTTACCTTCGTACCTCATACCTAAAGATATGTTTGCTGGCTGGACACCCCATAGCTCTTTTTCTGATATCAAGGATTCCGTGACTGCCTTCTACCACAAGTTTTATACATCGCTACCTGCGGCGCGCAGGCGCAGCGATGGCGTCCAGAAGATGGCCGAAAACAAATCGAAATCGGTAGTCGTATCGCACAAATTTTATGGGAGGTTCTATTTATTGTAAAATCCCTTAGTCAGTGGAGACGGCGTGAGTGACTAAAATAGAGGATGGTAGGTAGCGTCACTTAATTTTACTTACGGAAGCTCAGATCTGAAAACTGAGAAAAGGGATCGCGCAATACGCATACAGACCACTAAATACAAAAGCGTTATCCAGAACGGCTAAATGCTACACAGGATACCTGCAATCTGAAAAGAAAAGTTCTAATCAGCCAACTTACTAAAGAGAGAAAAAAAGGTAAAGAAAAGGCTGGAGAACAGTTAACTCGTATATTAACAAATTTAAATAAACAATCAACGTAAATAAAAAGCACTATTTAGTTATAACTTTTTAAAAAAATATGTTCACGCTGTATATAATGTCACCCTGTATATTACAAATATGAAATTTGGACATTACAAAAAAATAGGAAAAGGGTGATTTTATAAAGAAACTAGGCATACTGCTATGAGAGAACATAAAATATATATATATTTATTAAAAAAAAATTACCAAATTAGTCTAGATTACAAAATTTAATTAACTAAGCCTATTCTATGGATCCTTCGAGAAAACAGTACACAATAATAAAATCAGTTAAGCACATAATAATTTTCATACGTGTAATTCAAAATTTTAAATCAAATATATTTTCCTGGAATTTAACAACTATAACGTAAGTGCATCTGCGCCAAGAACGTACAATATTTTTTTTAAAGTCTCGTAAAATGTTCCCACGCAGCTAGCCAGGAAAAAAAAATAAGTTTTTAATATGTCAAGAGGTTTTAGCTAAAAATATATGTATGTACCAATATGAATAGATATTTAAAATAAATTCAAATACAGAAAAAACGTAATTTACGTTAAAATTATTAACCACCAAAACTGAAATATAAATTGAGATTCCAACTCGTAATTAGATTTCAAAAATCTTCCAAAATATATGTTAAACAATTTTTCCAAATATGATTGAATATTTAAATTCGAAATTAAAAATTATTTCAATTTGAACAGGTAATTAATTAATAACTCAAAAGATAGGTAAATTATGAATATAAATGCTTCAAAACGGCAAATTAATGCTAGAAATTACAAATATAATAGAAATTAAGAAAATTATACGAGTACATTTGTTTCTTCGCCTCAATCACTGGAAATTCGCCCACAGATCGGTTTCTACCTACAAACAGCCGGAAATGGAAATTATAATGGGCAATAAAGATTGCTGATTTTCGTCGTCTATTCGACCCTGGGATCCGAATCCATCGGCGTTGCGACTAAGATGTCAGGTGTCTGGATATGTCTTCGCCAGTGGTAGTTTTATTTATTTCGAAGATTCGTATAGGATATGCCGTACTAAAATAATGCCAGATAAAGGAGGCTTTCCCCCACAAGAAGTACTGGATATGATGGGTTACTGTGCTTCTTTATCCATTATTACACACTTGTATTATGTGATCCACTTACTGTTATATTCTTCCTCTTACGATAGGTCAATGGCCTATGTTTTTACTGGAGTTTAGTCTACTTTCTTTTGGAGATTAATGATCAACTGTCTTGCCATCTTTTCAGGGGTATTCCTGGTGGTCTGGATCCTTTAGGCTTTCCTTCGCGTGCCATTTTGATGCTTTCGTTGTCCATCCTTGAGATGTGTTGGTTCCAATGTCTCCTTCTTTCTCTCGCCCATCTTACGATATCTTGTATTTCGCATTCCTCTCTTATATTTTGGTTCCTGATGTAGTCAAATTTTCCTTAATATAGTTCTTGAAATTTTCATTTCCGATGTTCCTAATAATCGTGTTGTTTTATTGTTATCGGCTCAGGTTTCTATGGCGTATGCCAGTATTGGACGAACCCTTATAGATTTGTATTTTACATCCTGTTGTGAGATGTTTACTTCTCCATACGATATTCCTCAGTACCCTGAAATGGTAGCTGCCTTTTTTACTGAATTTTAAACTTCTTTATGGATATTGCGATCGCTTGTAATTATTAGAGGCCAGACGCATCGGGCCGAAATTCTTATGGACAATATAAATAGTCTGTAACATCGCTTAGTACAACACGTACTTATTGAATAGCACTATTCATTCGGTTAATCGAACATCTGTTTTTTGACGTTGAATTGTGACGCAATTACTTCAATATTATACTTCTGGAAAGGTGTCTCTGAGGAAACATATCTTAATATGCCACATATTACTCGTCTAGCACATGTTCTCCACAGAATCTGTTAATATATCAGAGACACCTTTTCGGAAGTTGATAGACTTGTATCCGCTTTTAAAAAAATTTTCAGAAAAGCACCATTGAGAGTAGCTGTTTGCAGAGAAAAACTTCCATCTTTGTCACTACCTCGCTCTCCAGTAATAACTAGATGGGGAACATGGTTGGAAGCTACTAGTTTTCATGCAGAGAATTTCGATAGTATACAAAATTTTCGATAGTATACAAATAATTTGAAAAATATTCCAAGTGACTTCGGATATGGTATTCGGCAAAAGTTAGACGTAGTTTTTAATAGAAGTCCAGATTTAATAACATTGTGGCAATTGTGTTTGGGGACAATGCTTCAAAATCTAACTGCTAAATACGCTGAATGAATATTTCCAGTATGCACCTATAACCAGTTGCGATGTGGAAAGGATGTTTTCTTTCTACAAGGATATATTTCACTCAAAGAGAACAAATTTTACAGAAGAGAACCTTGAGGAAGTATTGCTAGTTAATATTAATACTTCTTTACTCAACTTGAACTACAAAATGAACAAATAAAAATGTATTTCGTATTTTAAAGATCACCACCTGATTCTTTTCTAATTATATAAATAAAATTAAAAACTTTTTAAAAATACAAATTTGCAATAGTACGCCCGTGGGCGATGACTCATGAGCCTCTCGTGTCCGGTTCCCAATAATTTCTGTTCCCAAATAGTTAGGTGACATTGTTTATTCAATGATTTTTCCACTTATTTCTAGTTTACAAATTTAGAAGGCGTGAGCCATTTTGTTTTCTCAACCGAAAGGTCATGTTATATTCTTCAGCCGTGTTATTGAATTTATGTAGGATTCTTTGTAGGCTATTTTCGTCATTAGCTATAAGGACCGTATCATCTCCATAACAGATTATGTTGAAGTTATAATTGTCAAGTTTGTATCCTTCCAGTAACCTTATACTTTCCACGATCTTATTCATCACTAAGTTGAATAGAACTGGACTCAAACTATCACCTTGTCTGATTCCAGTGTTCCAGTGTCCATATATTCAATATTGTAATATATAGTTGAACTTTTCTGTTTGAAAAATTGGAAGGATAATGCGTGTCTTTAAGAAAGGCTCCTACAATAACGTTGAAAATTATAGACCAATTGGACCCTCCCTCTAGTCCATCCGCATGATTGTATTAGTAAATATTTCAACACAATAGATTATTCTCTCCTGCCTTATAAATTATCTTGTATGGGTTTTTCTTCTAATATCACCAAGTTTTTCGAAACTTATCTTGAAAGTCGATTTTGTTATGTTCAATGTAATGGTTTCGTCGTTTTTCTTTCTTAGCTTGGAGCGGTGTATCGCAGGGATTTAGTTTGGGGCTTTTATTATTTAACATCTAAATGATCTTTTGAGTTCTCTAGATTGTAGGGTATGTAGAGGTGTGAACTTACTTTATGATTTAAATTTTATGTATGTGGTTCCGACTATGGTACATAGCTTGCGACTAGAATTCAGAATGTACAGACTACCAGCTTCATTTATGGTGTTAAATAAAGGTATAGGAAGGACATCGCATATTTTGCGATGGATTGGTGGGTTAAATATATGTTCACGTAATCGACTACATGCAACTGTACCCTATTATCAAATAATTTGCAATTAAACGCCCCGTCTCTGCAACCCTAAATCTGTCTGATTAGATGATCACAAATGTGAATATTAAATATAAGGGGAACGATTACTCCGCCCTCTTATAGACTTCCATTATTTGAATGTTCTTTCTCACATAATATTACGATTGTATTGTGCACAGTATTCCGCGAAATTTATGAATAGGTTGTACTTTATTGGCGGGTTGTTCAGGAGGTGACTGTGTTCTGGGACTTCGGATATAAATATGTATATACCCTAATTGAGTTTTCTCTTATTGTAATTAAACGGAAATATTTCAATGGCTCTTAATGCATGTACAACTTAACTTAAAAAAATTTTTATATTTCAAATTTCTTTGAAAAAGGCGTCATATACCGAAACATGTACCTAAGATTGTTTTATATATATACATTCTGAAGTAAAACCAGACCTTAAATCGGCAACTAATTAAATCTACCATATTTAATCCACCATTTACCGCTTCGCCAATCCGGACTACAATAATCCGGATATCCCCGTAATCCGGACGAAATTGAAATATAGCCCATTTACACTATGTATCCCTTAATTCGGATTACCTATGATTCCGTAATCCGGATCATCCATTGCGCAGTTTGCCATGTACGTCGTAGCGCAACCTCGTGTAAGACGGCGATTCCCCTGACCGTTAAAAACAAGACGGTGATTCCTCCGATAGTTAAAAAGCATAATGGTGCCAAAAAGACCGCACAAAACATTAACTTTAGCGGAAAAACATGAGATATTAGAAAAATTACGACGTGGTGTTAGTGGAAAAGTGTTGGCTGATAATTATGGAGTTGGTACGTCGACCATTTCGGAAATTAAAGGGACATGGTATTCATTATTTCAAAGTTAGTGGGGAGAAATTATCTAGAGATATAGATGTTCTCAAACCGTTTGTTCAAACATTAACGAACAAAATTAGGGGGATTTGCCGAATCAAGTTTATAACGCAGACAAATCTGCATTGTTCTTTTGTGGAATAAGTGATAACATTTCAGAAAGACAATAATATGAGTGGCAAAGTACTTTTATTAATTTATAATGCTCCGATAAATGCAACAGAGACGCAATTGATCAGTGATGATGGAAACATCGTAACTATGTTCCTGTCGCCTAATTGCACTCCCCTTATACAACCGATGGATCAAAATACCATTCGACTGATTAAAATGTATTATCGCAAGAGTCTCTTCGTCTATGTTTTGTTTTTTAAGAAAGCGACATAAAAATATGAATTTAAAGGATGCCGTGTTTCTGCTAGCGAGTTCTTGGGACAAAGTGACTCCTGACAAGATCTGGTTCCATTGCCTCTACTTAATCAAAGACGTAAATCAGTCAGTGATGGGCATAGTGAAATTGCCGAAATTAAGAATATGCTGCAGAACGTTACCACTGAGAGTAACCAACTGACGAAATCAGACAAAAGGAAGTTGTAAGGATTGATCCAAAAGTGAAACATGATGAGGCAATTCATTGTTTCAGTACATGCATACAGTGGTCTGAGCAGAATGGAGCTGAATTAAATACCTTGTCCATACTACGAATGATGCGAGAACGCACAATGCAAGCCAAGCAGTGCAGTATTAAACAAACAAAACTTACTGAATTTTTTAAATCGTAGTTTTATCAATTTTGGGTTTTTCCTTATATTCTCCTTACTTTTTATGCATGACACAACGTATTTTATAGTTTGTATTTAGAATTATGGGTATTCGTTTTTCGTAACATTTTCTATATGTTAGTTGGTTTTTTGAGTCTATAAATTCCTACAATACCTATTTTGGGTATTATTTTTAACTTTAAAAAAAGGTTTCGATAATCCGGATGTTTTACTACTTCGGATTGCATCGGTGTTAATTGATACGGATTAGCGAAGCTTTACTATATATACATATATATATATATATATATATATATATATATATATATATATATATATATATATATATAAATAATTGATAAATTGTTGGAGTTTTTCGGCTTTTATATGAAATATTTTACAAATATCAAATTAGAATGTACGTAATTGCAGAGTAAGTGGGGATGTAAACATTGCTGTCTACAAATTACAATGCAAATCATACGAAATTTTTAATTGAAAAATATTGTCTATGTTGGGACTCGAACCCAAGTCTACAGTTTGCCGGACTGTCGCTTTTACCACTTAGCCACAATAGACATAGGTTCAAGCTATTTAGAAATGCATTACTTGCATGCAGGTCAGCATGCAGGTCAGCTGCATGCAAGTAATATGCGTACTTTATAATGCATTTCTAAATAGCTTGAACCTAAGTCTATTGTGGTTAAGTGGTAAAAGCGCATTTCTAAATAGCTTGAACCTAGGTCTATTGTGGCTAAGTGGTAAAAGCGACAGTCCGGCAAACTGTAGATTTTGGTTCGAGTCCCAACATAGACAATATTTTTCAATTAAAAATTTCGTGTGATTTACTTTGTAATTTGTAGACTGCAATGTTTACATCCCCACTTATTCTGCAATTACATACATATTATTTGATTATACATTGACCCAAATTCTCTTCTTATTAACAGTAATATTATATATATATATATATATATATATATATATATATATATATATATGAACTTCATGTGTATGAGAATTAATAATTATTAAATCTCATTTTACATGCGATTGTCGCTATAATTTGTTGCATCCAATTCTACAATTCGGCAAATCACTTTTGCCCTAGATTGTAGACGCAACAAGCCGCGACATCAACTGTACAAGTTGTCAGCACAAATGAAAAATTTTGTGAAAAACTTATCTGCGCGGAATGTGCATATATCGATATTTCACTGTTTTTTACAGATCATCAGTGCACCTTACCGAAGACAGACATGATATTCACTTCTATACTACGTGTATATATACGAACTGTAATGAACTTCATGTGTATGAGAATTAATAATTATTAAATCTCATTTTACATGCGATTGTCGCTATAATTTGTTGCATCCAATTCTACAATTCGGCAAATCACTTTTGCCCTAGATTGTAGACGCAACAAGCCGCGATATCAACTGTACAAGTTGGCAGCACAAATGAAAAATTTTGTGAAAAACTTATCTGCGCGGAATGTGCATATATCGATATTTCACTGTTTTTTACAGATCATCAGTGCACCTTACCGAAGACAGACATGATATTCACTTCTATACTACGTGTATATATACGAACTGTAATGAACTTCATGTGTATGAGAATTAATAATTATTAAATCTCATTTTACATGCGATTGTCGCTATAATTTGTTGCATCCAATTCTACAATTCGGCAAATCACTTTTGCCCTAGATTGTAGACGCAACAAGCCGCGACATCAACTGTACAAGTTGTCAGCACAAATGAAAAATTTTGTGAAAAACTTATCTGCGCGGAATGTGCATATATCGATATTTCACTGTTTTTTACAGATCATCAGTGCACCTTACCGAAGACTGACATGATATTCACTTCTATACTACGTGTATATATACGAACTGTAATGAACTTCATGTGTATGAGAATTAATAATTATTAAATCTCATTTTACATGCGATTGTCGCTATAATTTGTTGCATCCAATTCTACAATTCGGCAAATCACTTTTGCCCTAGATTGTAGACGCAACAAGCCGCGACATCAACTGTACAAGTTGTCAGCACAAATGAAAAATTTTGTGAAAAACTTATCTGCGCGGAATGTGCATATATCGATATTTCACTGTTTTTTACAGATCATCAGTGCACCTTACCGAAGACAGACATGATATTCACTTCTATACTACGTGTATATATACGAACTGTAATGAACTTCATGTGTATGAGAATTAATAATTATTAAATCTCATTTTACATGCGATTGTCGCTATAATTTGTTGCATTTGTTGCATTTGTTGCATCATACACATGAAGTTCATTACAGTTCGTATATATACACGTAGTATAGAAGTGAATATCATGTCTGTCTTCGGTAAGGTGCACTGATGATCTGTAAAAAACAGTGAAATATCGATATATGCACATTCCGCGCAGATAAGTTTTTCACAAAATTTTTCATTTGTGCTGACAACTTGTACAGTTGATGTCGCGGCTTGTTGCGTCTACAATCTAGGGCAAAAGTGATTTGCCGAATTGTAGAATTGGATGCAACAAATTATAGCGACAATCGCATGTAAAATGAGATTTAATAATTATTAATTCTCATACACATGAAGTTCATTACAGTTCGTATATATACATGTAGTATAGAAGTGAATATCATGTCTGTCTTCGGTAAGGTGCACTGATGATCTGTAAAAAACAGTGAAATATCGATATATGCACATTCCGCGCAGATAAGTTTTTCACAAAATTTTTCATTTGTGCTGACAACTTGTACAGTTGATGTCGCGGCTTGTTGCGTCTACAATCTAGGGCAAAAGTGATTTGCCGAATTGTAGAATTGGATGCAACAAATTATAGCGACAATCGCATGTAAAATGAGATTTAATAATTATTAATTCTCATACACATGAAGTTCATTACAGTTCGTATATATACACGTAGTATAGAAGTGAATATCATGTCTGTCTTCGGTAAGGTGCACTGATGATCTGTAAAAAACAGTGAAATATCGATATATGCACATTCCACGCAGATAAGTTTTTCACAAAATTTTTCATATATATATATATATATATATATATATATATATATATATATTATTATAATAATTATATGCCATACCTTCAAAATCGTTCCTGATTGGGATGGCCATGCTTTTTGATAACGATTAGTAACCGTGCATCCATGCACTAATCACTTTGACCTATTCGTAACATTATATATATGTTATCAATATGTGTGCAAAAATAAAAAATTTAACTTTATTAAAAGAAATTATTATGTTAGTTAAATTTAAAAGATAATGTACTAAAGGTTATGCTGAGTGTGTTGTCCATTATTTTGAAGACAAAGTCGAGCTTCATGTTCTCAAAACCATTTACCAGGAGTTGTGGGATTATGTCGGCACAGGAATCCTTAATGGTATTGCGAGGCTCTGCTATTCTGTGATGTGTGGTGTTAAAATGTGTTAAATATGGAAAACCAAAATAATCTAAAATTGTTAGATTCGGAGATCCTGGAGGAAAATTCATAATTCTATCGTCGAAAAATTGTTGTAAAAATTCGAGATTTTTGTGACGATGCATTATCTTACTGAAAAAATCCTTCTGTAAGTTCACCATCATGAAGTTCACTAATAAAAGGTTGTATTAATTAATTATGGTATATTTCAGCAGTTACGGTTTGGCTAAAAAGTATAGGTCCAATAATTCGTCTCCTTGAAACTGCTAGCCAGACGCATTTTTGTGAATGTAATATAGTTTCTATGAATTCGTGAGGGCTTTCTGCAGATCATATTCTCATATTTTACTTATTTAAATAGCCAGAAAGATGGAACCAAGCCTCACCAGTATTTCTCGAGAATGTTGTCATTACTTATCTTATGTAAAAGCCATTGACAGTACTATGTTCTCGTACCAAAATCTACCTGCGTGCGTTCAAAAAATGCTTGAATTTTATTTGGAAGGGACTTTAAGTCCTATTTGATGATCCCACTGACAAATGAACTTCTTAAGAAAGCTTTGCAATTGATTTTTTAGGTCAGTTATCCATTTGACGTCGAATATCCTCTATTCAATCTGCGCTTCGTTTTTTAGGTGCTTATTGCCCCTGTTTCACGAAATTTATCAAAGGAAGCATGAACCTGACTTAGCAGCTGTGCATAAGCAACTGTAAGGGAATAAACGCATTCCCCATTATCTAATTTTCGACCAGTTCTAAAGTAACTTCCGATTCTAAACTTTTTGTGTTGTAACTCTAATATGTAAATAATAAAATAATACAATCCAATGTAAGGTTTTCTAGTTTAAGTTTGTCACTGACAACTGTCACAACTGAAAGTACGATTTAAAAGTATCGCAGGGTCGTCAATCTTACTAAAGAAAATACTTAAAAGAACAGCCTACTCTAATCAGGAAAGTTTTTGAAGACATGGTATTATCTAAGTTAAGAAAAAAACATTAAAACAAAACGTAAGAAACGATTAAGTTTCAATGTCAAAGAAACTATGGCTCTAAGGAATATTTATTCTTTATTGTAACTAGTATCATTGGTAATCTTGACAAAATAAAAGAATAGCAGTCAATTCATCCTATTAGAATCTTTGCACTTGTAC
Source organism: Melolontha melolontha (assembly GCA_935421215.2). NCBI lineage: Eukaryota > Metazoa > Arthropoda > Insecta > Coleoptera > Scarabaeidae > Melolontha > Melolontha melolontha. The sequence goes on along the minus strand of OW285242.1, from coordinate 70,926,180 downwards.
TTTGTATTGAAATGCGGGCTTTTAGAGGAAGAAAGGTATGCTAATAGGAAATAAACAACATAAAACAGAAACGTGGAACTGGAGAGGCAGGCTATATTGTGCGTGAACCGTATTGCCTTGAACCCGTGCTGAGGTGACACCGAGATAGTGTAGGTGCAGGTGAGCAACGCCCCCTATATGTGGCTGTGTCTCGACTGTATTAATTTTCATAACTTGTCGAAGCACATATGTTTATACCGGCAATGGTACGATGAACTTTAAAACGTACACTACATAATATGAAACTGTAGATAAGATTATGCAGTTCTGCATGCATCGGTTAAGAGATTATCATTTTCGAACCACCTATATTTCTAACTTATTAATAAGCATTCTAAAGGCCTAATAAAATGTTAAGTTTATATTCTTCAATAAAGTTCAAGATTGTAAATTAATCATTGATGCGTGATAATTATAAAAACCTATATACATACATACATGGGTGAATATGTTATTAAGAGTTGATATTGGAACTGTCATCCAATAAGAAAAATACGAAAATAAGAAGGGAATGTGTAGAGTAAAACGAAATGTGCGTTCTATTTTTTGAACGGGGTCCTTTTTAAAATTCAGAATCCATAAAATAGCGATACATCACATTAAATTTAAAATTTTCTAGCAAAAGTCAATAAACTCCGTACGTGTCTGCCTCTACAAATCGAATCCGTCAGAAATTCCATTTCTTCGTTTGACATGCAGAACTAAATCAACTGAAAAGCCCACTACAAAAAGAAACAAATCGATTTACAGTCCCGAATTTTTATTTACTTTCTACACATAAATAATACGATTCCTAATCTTCTGTATTTTTATATATGTTCTTTCATATTTATACTATATAATAGTAATAACAATATTAAAATTGACAAATGCATACCACTGAAGTTAGAATTTCAGCGTATCTGAAAACAGGAAAACTTGTATACAGGCTGTCCTTGAAATAAAAAGTCAATTACAATACGAACACCAAAATTAAAAAACCCCTTGAAAATTGTATCATGTTGCGCCCATGAATTCAGCTATTCAGAATGTGAATAAATAATAAATACCTCTATTGAAATTTCACACACACATACGCTACAGCGCGTGTTTATTGTAACAGGTTATTTCTGCTTACCTGCATTTATAGTCCGCTTTGTTATTTTATTTTTGGATTACTCAGTATATTTATAGATAGAACTTTTGTATGCTATGCTTGTTTTTATTCAACTTACATCACGTTCAGATTTTTCTTAGAATCTCAATTTTCTGGATTTATTCTGTGTGTTTGGATATAGGTATTCATTGTTCTTTCTGTAAAAAGAAACCTTTTCAATTTAGGCCATTGTGATTGAAATGTTATTATTAATTTACTACGTACGGTTGTATTTTGTGTATTAACCATTGAATAAAAGGGAATCTTTTATCAGATCGTACACAGTCTTGTTATATTTTAATAACTTCATATTGGGGCTAGAACCTTTGCTTTTATAAAAGATTATCTTATCAATCTGTTTATTTAAATCGCTTGTGATTACCTGAAATGTAATAATTAATTAATTGAATGTTTTATAATTTATAGCTATTTATCTCAATATCGTATTATCATTGCACAAGGCTTTTCAAGCAATTTACGTGGGATGTAATGAAATATTTTTTTTCATTAATGATACTTTTTACTTAGTCAGCTTTATTGTTGTATAGCTAATAATATTTGTGTGTGTGCCTTTTATCTTCTTAACGCCAGCTCTATCTGACGTATGTATTGAGAAATTATGAATCTAGGGATTTTGGTTCGATTTGGATTGAGTCTGGTTCCCTTGTTTGTTCGACGGTTAACGAAGCAACAGATGTGTGTGCTGGTCACGTTGGTCGAGATAGTAAATTTTTCTGACAGTATAAAAGTATTTTGTGTGCTGCGGTTTCTCCTGGTTAAAAATCATATATTAATTGCATTAGATGGCAGAAATACCTGAATTGCCACTTGCGCTTATAGCAGTTATAGATTTATCGATTACGTCCGCTTCATTTTTTTCTATTTGAAGCAAGAATGTATTCCCTATCGACGGTAAGTTTTTTTTCTTTGGCGTTTATCTTAATTGGCATTGCATATTTAGCTAGAATTGTTACAACATTGCGTTTTTCTTTGTTCTATTGAATGGGTTGATAGGAAATTAACTTGGAAAAAACATATTAACCAAGAGAACACAGCTTAGACAGAAATTTAGATATATTAGCTAATGAACAGGAAATCTAAGCTGTCTACAGAAAATAAGATTTTACTATACAAACATATGCTTAAATTTATATGGACGTATGGTATTCAATTACGGGCCACAACAGCGAATTCTAACTTAGCCATACTACAGCGTTTTTAAAATAAAATGCTTAGTGTTACCGTCGATGCTCCTTAGTATGCGCCGAATTATGTGATGCAACGTGACCTTTGGTACCGGTAAAAATAACAATAAATGATTAACACGAAACTGGCATTTAAATTTTTCAAAACTTAGTAGCGCTTCTGGGACTTATCTTTGTGAGCGAGATGTAGCTAAATACAGGACCAAGAAGCCATACCCAGATTAGTCAGCGAAGACGGCCATTTGGTTCCTTTCTAAACGTTGTCAAAAATTTATCCAACTCAAAAATGAGAGTAAGGGCGCCACCGTGTATCTTATAACTTTGTTGGTTTATATGCAGTGGTTTACGCCACACGGAAGTCATAGGGGATATAAGAACCCACCAGTTATTAAAAAAAATATGGTTTGGAAAGGATGCTACTATAATTATTGTGGTTGCTTTCATAAACAAAATTAACAGAGTAAACAACTAATTAATTAAACTGTGACAAATTAATGAACAAAACAATTTAATTTTCTTAAGTCAATTCCTTAAGCAGTATTGAACAATCAACATAAGAAAAGGAAAATTAATATTTTACACAGTATCTACTTAAAAAAAAGAAACTGTTGAAATCGCGATCGTTTCCCCTTACATCTGATAAAGAATTTTATGTAATTTGCGTTAACTAAAATAACATACGGTATAATAAACGCCAACTGCTACAATGCGCTAATGAAATTATCATATGGTAAAACAGATTAGATGCAATAAACAAAATTTAAATTACTACAAAGTTAAATATAAAAGGCAAAATCAATTGATCGTAGTGTATTGTAAAAAGTTAACTACCATAAGCGAGCTAATTTATCGCAAAGTCTTATCTAAATTTAAATATTATCCGCAAAAGTAAATTACTTTACAGGAAAGAAAAAGAATCACAGCTATTACGATTAACTATAGATACTAAAAAAAAGAAAAGGATATTCGACTTATGTAAATTTAATTACGTGATACAAATAAAACAAAGAAAAATAGCAATTCAAATTTTAGCGCGAAAGGGAATAATTAATTTATTATTTATCTAATATAACAGAAAATATTAAAATAATATAACACTAATTATTCATTTGGCACATGAAAATTACAAAAGCAAAATTAATACATCTAATTAACGAGAAACACAAGAAAACGTTATACTACACAAAATGACCGTCGTAAAATGTCGTTTTTCGAGTTATTTGACTTAATAATTAAAAAGAGTTCCAGATTAGTGAATTTCGATATTTTTCGGAATTCACAAAATATGCAGATTACACTTATCTGTGACCGAAGAAATGCAGATTTTTTAACGGGACATGTGGCCTCTGCTCCAAGTCTTTGGACTTGAACATGTGGTCAATACGTCGGACGTTTAAACTACTCTATCAGCGTGGCCTTGCAGAGTTTTACTCCCTAATTAAATAAGAGTATTCTTGACACCCAAGTGGAAATCTTGTGATTCGGTTGCGGCTGCCGTTAAATTAATCAACCAAAAACGGAAACTTAATTACATAACTAGCACGACGTTACATCCACCTCTAAGAGTGTTTTTTTTACTCAAAAAAAATATCAAAACGTGAACCAAAAACCAAAAAAAAATGCCAAAACCTCCCACTTTCGTGAGAAAGTTTACGCGCAATATTTTACCCCCTACCCCAAGAATTGTCTCACATATTGCCAGTAACCTAGGAATACGATATTACCGCCAAGGGTATACGGGGTCTACTCAATAAAATATTGTAACACCTTTTAATATCTCATTAAAAATGTGATCAGCAATCTTAGTGCAAAATACAGCGAAAGACTCGCAATCCATTCTAATGTGCTAGACAATAAATTGTTAGTGAACACAAGTGAAGTGCGTAGGCTGAAAAGATTCAGACCTTTAGATCTTACTACCAGGTTTCAGCAATAGCGTGCTATTAGTTTAAAGATAGACAAATATATAAACTTTAGATTTTAAATTTAATTTTAAATTATATTAATAGAAATTATTCACGGGAATAATATTCTCCATGTTTAATGTAAATAAATACGACGGTTATTATAGATTGTTGAATATTTCGGGTTTATATAAAAAAAATCAAAGATGATGTTGAAGTGGCCTTAACTGAGTTTCATCTCTAAAACCAATAAACTCTTTTGAAGAAAGTATTAAGCGACTGCTTGGAAAATAGAGATTGTTGCGTTGTTCGTGATTGAATTTGTTGCAATGACATGATGACTCAATCTTTTTTTTAATAAACGTGTTCCAAGTTTATTTTTTATTTAAAAATATAACAAAATTTTCCCACAGATTTAGAATAATTGTTAACTTGCTCTTGTATAAAACCAAAAATAAAGAAAAAGAATCTGAAATTATCAGAATTTTATTTAATTCCATTCTACGGTAAATTCGTGATCATCATAGAAAGGGCAGATGTTTTTACCACAGCTATTATCTCGGAGCCATCCTGATATATCAAAAAAATCACAATTGAATACAATTGAAAGGAGTATATAACATTAAATCATCGATACAGGTACATACATATGTGAAACGATTGCCGGTAGATTCACCTTTACGTTCAATAGCTTAATTTCCGCGAAAATCGGAAATAAAGCCACAATTTCATTTCCCATTGGATGAATTGAAAAGCACGTAAAACAAGCAAATTTATGTATGACATTTCACGTGTTTTTACCAATCAGTAGATAGAATTGCTGTTTAATATTTATTCGATGTTAAAATATTTGATATACAATGCGACCTTTATACAGGCTGTCCTTGAGATAAAAAGGCAACTTATGAAAAATTTCCTCTCTGAAGCGAGAAAAAGAATGACAGATATTAAAAAAAAATTGTCACGTCACTGTGCGATTATAAAAAGTATCAGAAACGATATTTTAAAGTTGACCGATAATAACAAAAATAACAGTTTTGTTATTGTCCATCTCATCCAGCTGTTACGTATGTAAACATACGCCATAGCGTATATGTGTGTGAGGTATTATTTATACACATTCTGAATATTTTGAATTCATACGCGTTACGTAATATAATTTTCGGGGTGTTTTTCATTTCGGGGTTCACGTCGTAATTGACGCAGCATAAATCTACATAATTACATTTTTCCATTTACTATATGCTGTCTCTTTATTGCAAGGAAGAACTTCGATTTAACGAAATTCTTGATTTTACGAATTTTTAAGAACATTGCATGTAATAAAATTTGTGTACACGTATGTATTTTGGTTGAATTAACGAATTCTATATTGTTGTAAAGATCTTTTTCTTCATTAGACATTAAAAGAAAAATGCCAAAGTAGTTTATAAGTTTAATAATATTTTACACAAATGTTCTAGTTTTGTGCAAGATATGGCAAAGTTTTACCTACTCAAATATGTTTCAAATTATTTTGTTAGTTAATAAGTGTTCGTTCTAATCTCACATCTCGTTACATGCATATCATCATCTGTACTTCTTTAAATTTCCTTCTTGTTGTTGAGCTACCTGCCTCATGATTAGAGACGTTCATTCGAGTAATATCCCACCGGCGGCTCGTCCAAGCGCGTATATATATTTTGTCAGTCGTCGTCCGAACACCGTCCAGTGCACTTCACTGGTTTACAGTGATAAATAATAATTTTATAATGTCAAAGATGGCCAGAAAGGTACCGTTTTGCGATGTAGCTCATAAATTAATGGAGGAATTTCCGGATTTAATATACAATTGGAGTATGATACAGTGTAAAGTGTGTGATATAACGCTAATGCGTTTTGTAGAATTTTACGTAAATAATGTAATGCATAATCAAAAAAGAAATGTCGACATTTTTGTTTCATTTATGTATAACTTTCATATTGTGTAATGTACCGTTAGTAGCTAACGAATCATTTCGTTAATTTTGGTAGCACTACGGTAAAGAAACGTCGCCTAGCTAGAAAGGACTACTAAATTTTCTACCATTCCTCCGCGAACGTATTGAACATAATTGAAAAATACGAAACCGTGGTTATCTGTGGACGAAACAACAGATTGAAAGAAAAATTCGATTGTTAACGTTATGGTACGTACAATGGAACTACATTAATCGCCGTCTTCAATTTTAGTAGCTTGCAAAAGAGTACTGCTGAAATAATTTCAGAGTTAGTGTTGAATACATGGGAAAAGTTTGAAGTTTGAACAAACCAACTGTTAAGGTTTGTGAGTGATGGTGCCACAAACATGCTCCCTGTAGGCCAGTCTCTAAAAGAAGATTGAGCTAACTTGTTACATATTACGTGTAAAATCAATGCTTTACATCTAATAGTAGAAACTATTCGTACAGGTTATCCAGATGAAGATGCACTAATTGCAAGTATACAAATGCTGTGTTTCTCAAATTCGCAAAAAGTTCTCGCCAATTTCACAGACTGTATCTCGATGTTCCTGAACTACCGCAGCCGATTCTTACACGTTGGCGAACATGGTTATAGGTAGCGTTTCATTATCGTAAATACTTTGATAATATTAAGAACGTGGTTTTCAAATTCGATCTTAAGGAATTCAGGCATGATTCAAAAGCGCTCTCTGGTTAATTCCATTTTCTTTTACTTTTAAAAAATAAGTAGCTGAGTTATAACGAATGTAACTTCAACAACGAAATGTCAAATGTAGATAAGAGTTGCTCTAAATAAACACTGTATAATTCTTTTTCACAGTCTGCTAGATTTTCTGATTCTCAATAAATTCAGCTTATCCCTCGTACGTGTGTATAAATTTAATAAATTTTACTGTTTCTTAAAAATGTTGGAATTTTGGATAGTGGGCTAACTGATACGGGACGAGACCTATATAATGTAAAAGTAGCTGTTTAGTATTATATCTTTTAGTTCGCTTGTTTGAATTAGTTTGAAGCCGCAAACAAGACGCCTATCCGATTCTGTTGTATGGCAACTTTAGTCATAACATACTGTATAACGGGGCTATATCGGACGCGTGGGGTAATAGCGGATGTGATAACGACTTTTATCAATTTGGTTTTAAAAGTGCAGTTCAATAAAATCAAAGTTAGAAATCGCAGTGCTGTCAACCTAATAGATCAGCTGATTAAACGTATGTTTGGCCAAAGGTAAGTTAATTTATCTTTAAAAAAATACTGAAATCACGTTGTCATTTTCAAATTTTTGTAAAGCCCTGAAAACCCTCCTTGCGGAAAAAACACTATTAAGAATATAAGTTTCCAACAATAAAAAAACTTTAGAGATTATATTTCTTAAATTATATCAACATAAATTGTTTCCATTACTCATCGAGGTTTTTCTAAAAACTTGAATTATTGAAAAAACTAGTTTTGTAGGATAATGTCGAACATCATGCCTCGACGTTTTGTTCACAAATTAGGCACGGCTCATCGAAGGGTTACCCTTCTGAACGATTAAAAAACGCTCTCAGGACTGTAATAGAAGAGCACGTGTCATTTGGGCAGGCGACGGAACAGTTTTCCATTCCCAAAGCGACACTATACGACAAATATCGTGGCATGCATGGGGTAAAAGCCTGCCATATCTGTAATACAAGAAAGGTGTATTGCTACTGCATTGCTCGAAGCTGCAGAATTTAGAGTGCCTTTTACAGAAAAAGATCTAATGGATTTTGTGGAGCAATATATTAACAAAAAAGGTACTAGAGTAAAGGAATTTAAGGATAACAGGTCCGGAAGGGATTGGGTGAAAAACTTTTTAAATCGTAACCCGGAATTGTCACACCGAAATTCGCAGAACATTAAAAGATGCCGTGCTGATCTTAGATTAGATCTTAGACCTAGAGATTATAACCGATTACTTTGAACATTTAAGAACGATTATCGAAGGGGTTCCCAGCGCGAACATTGTAAATTTTGACGAAACGAATATAACAGACGACCCTGGTCAGCAGAAAGTTTTCGTGTTTAAAAAAGCAAAACATGCAAGTCGTATGATGGATTTTTCTAAAACATCCACTTCGGTTATGTTCGCTGCAGCTGCGGAAGGGACGTTACTCCCACCATATGTGGTTTATAAATCAAAATATTTATATCCTGAATGGGTGGAAGGAGGACCACAGGGTACAAGATACAATAGAACGAATTCAGAGTGGTTCGATGTCGATATTTTTGAAGACTGGTATTTCCAATGCGCACTAGTTTATCTAAAAAGGAAAGAGGGAATAAAAGTCTTAATAGGAGATAATCTTAGTAGCTACTTATCCTACAGAGTAATAAAATCGTGTGAAGAAAATGGAATAGAGCTTGTGTTTTTCCCAAAAAAATAGCGCGCACATGTGTCAGCCGCTGGATGTTGCTGTTTTCCATCCCCTAAAAGTCCAATGGCGCAAATGTTTAACGAAATGGAAAAATAGAAACCGTGGCTTTTGTCAAAAAATGAATTCCCGATGATGCTTCAAAAATTGCTTGACAGCTGCCAAGAAAGGTTAAGTGAAAATATTCTCTCAGGATGTTGAGCCACAGGTATTTCTCCATTTGACCCCCAAATTGCAATAGATAAAATCAAACCTTGAAATTTTGCCCTCAACGAGCCTGACAGTGTCAGAGCTTTAGAAGAGAGTTTTACACAAATTATTACTGAGAAAACCACAATCACTGAGAATACTATTTCTATAAGACGAAAAAATCATGCTGGACAGTCCGTTACAGTCACAGATCTACTGGAAGAAGAAAGATCAGCAACTCGGTTGGCGACAGCGAGCGAAACAGGAGGATGTGGATGTTACTTCTGCTACCTCTTCCACTCACGAGTAATTTGATGAGGCTGATGATCCAATGACTAACTTAAAATACCAAGTAACTAACCAATAACTAACCACTGTGATATTACAGAATTTACAGAAGTTTTGTTATATGCAGTTTTGTCTATGACGAGGGCACAAAAACAGAGATTGAAAAATGTTTTGTCGCAAAGGTTTTAGAAACAAAAAATCTCTTATTGTAATTAGTTGTGTAAGACAGTATAAAGGTAAAAAAATGCTTTTGTATTTACAGATATTTTGGATATACAGGCCAAATTTTCCCAATTAAAGTATAGATTATCAGATCCGAAAATTTGGAGGGGATTTACACATTTGACGAAGATGTTTTATAATGTTCTAGTTTATGCACTAGTTTAGGTACTTTCGAAAATGTTACATCGTTTATTATAAAGCAACAAAAGTTTTTTGTTTACAGATGAATAAAACACATTTTTATATCACTTACTATAATCTCTCTTCTTGCAATTCATGTTTCCCCCCGTAAAACCACTTTCTTTTTGTTTTTATTCGCCTGACAAAGACTGTGGTGTATTCTTATATAGAGCATATACCATTTTCCATTGAGAAAACACTATCAGATACCTTGAACAAAAGGCTGCCTTGACTTTTTTTTGCATTTTTTAATTATCAATCCCTAATCACTTTATACCAAAAAATGCTTAAAAATTGTCCGACATAGCCCCGTTATACGGTATTCATTAAAATACTGACGTCCCTGTCAATCTGACCAGAAGCTGCTACTGGTAAATACATACAGTTATTTACAAAATTATTCTCACAATCAGTGGCGGCTGGCGCATAAGCGCTGCAGTGCTGCCGAGCTCCCAAAAAATTGGGCGGGTGAACCTGTATTAGTTATAACTAGTTTTCTTTTACATAATTTTTCCGGCATTTCTGATGTTTATAAAAGCGATATTGTTGTGAAAATTCTCCCCCTGTATATCAACAAATTTGCATATTTTTCTACATCATCCTGTAGAGGACATCAAACCCTATAATTTGACACCTCAATCATCAAAATCCGATCAGTAGAAGCCGAGATACACGCTTCCGAAATTCCAACACTAACGCCGGTTATATATATGTAGTATATGTATTATCACATAATATGCAATAGGCGACCTGGGCGACCAGTGGAATAACCAACCTAATTCGCGCGATCGCTCACTTGTTCCTTATCTGGTCCACACGTACGGGCGCTCAGAGCTCTTTCCAACACCCGCGCGCACCGCGCTACCCCCGCGCATGTCTAAAACCAATGGGTGATTTTATAAGGCATCTGTGCTGCATTCGCTCCAGCGCTGTCGTGTGATTTGGTATAGGTATTAAATATTTTCGCGTGTTTTTTTACTGTGCGGCGAGTTTTACGTAAAAACAATATTAGAGTGCGCGTGCTTGTTTGTGTTTTTTGTTGACAATTTATATAAATAATAAAAATAAATTAAAACACTTGGCTTGTTTCACTATGAGATTTATTTAAATTCTCTAACATTTGTTTCGGCTGTTATGCCATTCTCAAAGAGATCTATAAATCTATTTCAGATTTATAGATCTCTTTGAGAATGGCATAACAGCCGAAACAAATGTTAGAGAATTTAAATAAATCTCATAGTGAAACAAGCCAAGTGTTTTAATTTATTTTTATTATTTACTGTATGAAGTTAAAATGTTTCACCAAGAAGTATCTGCAACAACAGCCGAGAATATTAAATTTATATAAACTCTGTGTATTATGGATATTTAATTTAATTAATGTGAAGAGATTCTTTAAATATTCATTCGAAGAAAAGCTAAAATTAAAAGCAAATGGTAGGCCATTAGTAGATATCACTATTGAAAAAACTGGTGTAAGTAGAGGGAAAAGTTATACACGTAAATTTAGTAGCGATATTTATTCAAAAAACGATTGGATTTGTGGATGCAACAAAAAAAATGCTTTGTATTGTTTTCCCTGTTTACTTTTTGGTGGCGATAAAGCTTGGACGGAAATAGGGGTCACGGATCTAGAGCACTTGAGTTTGAAAATAAAAAGACATGAGAATTCTAAAAGCCATCTTCATAACTGTATGGAATTTGCGTTACTAGGGTCAACTAATATTATGGCTCAACTAGATTCTGCTTATTGGGTAAATATACAGAGACATAATGAAAATGTGTCAAAGAATCGTTATATTTTATCAAAAATTATTAATTGTATAAAATTTTGTGGAGCTTTTGAATTGGCCCTTCGGGGACATGATGAGAGCGATACTTCCGAGAATCCGGGGATATTTCGTGGACTTATTAATTTTTCGGCTGAATTAGATGCAACTCTAAGTGAGCACCTAAAAAATTGTTCGGTATTTAAAGGCACTTCCAAAGAAATACAGAATGATCTGTTACAGTGCATACTTGAAGTCTGCCAAGAACAAATAATTGAAATTAATAATTCTCCGTTTTTGGCGATCATGGCGGACGAAACAACGGATGTTGCTGCAAAAACTCAAATGGTAGTTATTTTTAGATATGTTCGTGATGGTGAGCCAATTGAACGTTTTTGGAACTACGTCATTCCTGAAAAATGTGATGCAGAAACACTTAGCAAAACAATTTTAAGTGTCATAGATGCTTTAATTCAAAATTCACCTAACAAACTGATTGCACAGAGTTATGATGGAGCAGCGGTGATGAGCGGACAACACGCAGGCGTTCAAGCATTGATTAAAAAAAAGTACCCTTTTGCGCACTATGTACATTGCTATGCCCATCAATTAAATTTAATTATATCTAAAGCTGCTTCTGCAAATTCGCAAGTACGTGTATTTTTTGGAAATCTACAAGACATTCCCGGCTTTTTTAATAATTCACCCCAACGAGTAGAAGTGTTAAACAAGATTGTAAACAGAAGGATCCCCCACGGCGCTACAACCCGTTGGAATTTTAATATCAGGACCATTAATGTTGTGTACGAAAATAGGGCCTCTCTCATTGAGTGTATGGAAGAAATAGAAGAACAATTCTCCAACAACACAGTCTGTAGTGCAGCCGCCTCTATTCGCCGTACATTAAATGATCCGATCTTCAATTTTTGGCTGACTTTTTTCAATCATGTAATGCCCCATGTAGATATCCTGTTTAATCAATTGCAGCAAAGAAAAATTGAACCCACTCTAGTTAAAGACGCTATCGAAAATTTTGAACGCAGAATAGGCCAAGTTCGAAATAATATTGACAACATCATAAGTGAAGTATCAGATTTAATAAGCGATGAGCCACCACCAGAAAAACGCAAACGTCCAAATAACAGCAGATTTAATCATCGAATTTCGGCTTTAGAGGTGTGTGATGTTATTCTAAATTGTGCAAAAGATCGATTTCATTTTAAAGAGCATCTAGTAGTGGCATCACTTTTTTTTTCGGAATGCTTTGGAGAGTATTGCAGTAAATTTCCTGAGGACAAACTCACTTCCGCATGCTCCTATTATCCCACCCTTGATGAAGAAAGATTACGAACTAAATTATCTGTTATTTACTCAAGAACTGATTGTAGATCTTTAAAAGGCGCACTACCTCTTCTAAAATTTTTAATAAAAAACAATCTGGGAGATACGTTGAAGGAGACCAGAAAATTATTAGAAATTGTAATAACAACTCCCATGACAACATCAGAGGCCGAACGATGCTTTTCAACACTAAATCGAATTAAGACGTTTCTCAGAAATTCAATGACCGAAGATCGTTTAACATCTCTTTCCATGCTATCTATCGAAAAAAAGTTTATCTCCGAAATAGACAATTTTAATGACAAAGTGATAACAAAATTTGCAAATCGAAAAGAACGTAGAATAGATTTAATTTATAAGAAATAATTTGTTAGTAAAGTAGTGCTTAGTGACTCTTATTTTTTCGTGTGACAATTGACAATCGTTCCAGAAATCCATTACTTCAGTGCGGAAGGCGAAGAAAGCACGATAAGATCGATGAGAGACAACCTCTTACTGCCCGTGCAAGGTAAATTTTTTTGTAAAACTTGCAGAACACCTTAAAATTTTTAGCACGAGCCGCCACTGCTCACAATTATATATCGAAATTATAAAAAGACGCTTTTTTATATAATAAAGAATAGAAATCTGTTTTATAAATAATAAAATAACTAAAAATTTTGTCAACATTCAGTTTGTAGTCTTCGAAATAAATACTTTCAATTTTTATGCTCTCATACCATACCTGTTCTTGCATATGATAAATAATTGCAATTCAGCCCACTGTCTTCTAAAACGAATATTTGTGATGAATCAGCCGCTTCAAATTTGCTTATTAACATTACTGTGTTTGTACGTATACAGTTTTACTTTCCCGCGAAGTAAGAGTTTAATGCTTATGTCAATGTGTTAAGTATATATGTGTTATATTATGTTATATATGTATATTTTATCAAAGAGAAACACTAAAAAGAAAGATGAAGAAACTTGTGTGTTTGTACAGCTGCTTATTCAAGAGTTTAGATACAGATAAACACGTTGGCTGGCATTCGTTACTTGATTTATAGACGTGTCTATTGGTAGATATGGCATATGCACGAAGTACTTTATACTCGATAAATAAAGTGGACGTGTGTACAGTTTTTCAATTTAAAATAAAACCTGTGACAACAGAAAGAATTAATACATTAACATGTTTTTCCAGACATAAATATAATATTGTTGCGCTAACTTCCTCGGACAGGAAATATTATCCACAAAGTCAAACTGAAGAATATTGATTGATAGCAAAGATCAAATGTTTGTACTTGTATTGTGTGTATGTGCGCGCGAATCATCAATATATGATTGACAAAACGTTCATATAGCCGGCTCGTGCCCAATATTAGCATAATCGAATAAAATACAGACACACAAACAGAATATAACTGTTTGTTCACCGGGCGGCCCTCGTCCCACTCACAACAACGATACCGGTGAACTCCCCTTCCTCATACACGATTCTGTAAATCTATTATGCGAGTCGAATAAACGTGAACTTAATCTGTAATGTAAACATTTACAATGTGACTCTCATTTTTTTTCGCGCATATTTTTCTTCTTCTTGAGCGAGTATTGTATCATTACTACGCTTGTAGGTAAATAAAAGTATGCACATATTGACGGAAGTATTTAAAAATACAGCCTTGTGTTACAATGAACAAATTACTGTATCAGTTTTTGATTCCAATCGAAGCGGAAAAATTTAAGCCAGTAGAGTAGACTTAAAGAGACTTGAATTTAGATATATGTATGTATATTTTTAAGTCGGGTATGTCTGTACTCCTACATATAGGTTTCTTTTCAAAGCTACCGCTAAAACTGTAATATTTAAGGTTGTAGTCGTTCGTGAAAATTCACTGTAAATATGAAGGTTTTTTTTACGGGAGAGAAAGAAATAGTTATTTTAGGGTAAAAAATACTCCTATATTTGAATTTTCAACAAAATTTGCCATTTAATTCTATACCGGTTTCTTTTCTTATTATTACACATACATTTTCCTATGTGTATTTCTAATTAGTGGCATAGTAGACAACCAGTTATACACCAGTCAAGTATTTTCCTATTGCTTAATTCATAAATTAGTTTGCCATGGAGAGAAAGAAAATATGTCAAATATTTCTGAATTTTTAATCATACATGAATCTTAAAGTATAAATACATTTTATTAAAATAGATAATATATTTAAAACATGAATAAATATAATAAAGATGAAAAGTTAATTATCCTGACAGATAATTAACGGAAAACATGTTTCTGATCGTTCTCAAACTATTATTCCTCTGATACCATACTTCTTCATCTTTATTGTACTTAGTCATGGTTTAAATAAATTACACTGGGCAACACAAGACTTGTTTTTTACTAATTCGGGTGTGGCGAATCCGAAAATCGTATTAGTTTTTGCGTATCGCAAGAATTGATTTCACGTTTAACATCTGTTTAAAGTATTTAATCAATAGTTATAACATATTTATTAAATCGCTGCATTTTTTTAATCAAATGCCCTCCTTGTAAATCTGACTATGAGCCGCCAGTGGTAATTTACGAAGGTGGATCGCTTTGCTCCAACCTTGACTCACTTGCAATAAAAAAATTGGCAAATGTCGTACTTTTATTTTCAACATAGTTCCCATTAAGTTTAACACATTTTTCTCATCGATGTTCTAGCATTAATAATGCTTTTCGAAGAAAATATTGTGTAACCTCTGCAAACCACTGATATACTATACTTACCACATCATTATCTGATGGAAATTGTTTACCACGCAAGTGTTGTTTAAGTTTAGAAAACAGTCGGTAATCGATGGGGGCCAAATCTGGTGAATATGGTGGATGCTCAACTAATTAGAAGCCTGCTTGAGCTATTGCAGCTGTTGCAATGGCAGACATGTAACTGGGTACGTTATCCTGATGCAAGAGAACACCTTTGGGCAACTTCCCTCGACGTTTTTCTTTTATCAAGTCACGAAATTTAGGAATAAAATTAACATAATAAGCACTTGTGATTGTGCTCGCCTTCCGCAGGAAATCTACTAAAATTACGACTTCAGGGGCACAAAATACCGATAGCATGTGCAATTCAAGATGCATCCTTCCTTGCTGAAGGTTGCATCTTAAATTTTTTCGGCGGTGGTGAACCTTAATGTGTCCACTCTTGATTCTGTATTTTGTTCTCTACATCATAATGATGGATCTAGAACTCCACCATTGTTACTAATCTTGCAAGAAAATGTTCTTTGTTGTGTCTATACTGCGTTAAAAGACGACTGCAAATGACTTTTCGAGTTCGCTTGTGTGCATCTGTTAACATTCGTGGAAGTCATCTTGCAGATTCCTTTAATGTATCTGCTTAATCTTGATGAATTTGAGTTGGGGTCATCTCTTTTAAACCTAACTATTTAATCACCGCTCATTGCTCGACACGATCCATTTCGATATTGATATATGACTCTATTGAACTGTAGACACGCTTTAACAGTCTATACAATACAAGTTACAATGCGACGTGAAGATGAATAATTGTTTTGTTTATAAATGGGTCAGGAGCGCAGCAAAGGGAGCAGCTCTCGTATACATACAGTTATTTACAAAATTATTCTCAATTCTCAATTTTTTTACTTTTGTACCATACCTGTTCTTGCTAATTAATTATGGTTATGATAAATAATTGCAATTCAGTTTCTTAAAACGAATAATATTTGTAATGAATTAGCCGCTTTAAATTTGCTTATTATCGTTATTTGTCTGTGTTTGTGCGTATAGAGTTTCACAGTTTTAACCAATGGCTTATCGCCGGTGGTCCCTGGATTGAATCCGGGATTTTTTGTGCGAGAAGGTTTTCACTCCACTGGCACGGGCGCAATAATAACTAAAGACCGCCAGTTAGGCAGGCTTGCAGTGGCGTTGGCTCTACTGAAATAAAAGTGTGCGTTATTTAGACAAATGCTTTCCGTTTGAATTACACCTATGCGTATTCATAAATACGCCAATAAACAACTTCACACTATGATAGCTGTTCATTTATTCATGTATTGCACGGAACAAAATCTACATAACAAATTACTGCAATTGTAGTAAATTTTGCTACACATAGTAGAGAAATACCAACTTATTGCAAGCTGTAGTAATTTTTACTACACTGTTACATGTAAGTGATTGTAGTAATTGCTAGTACACACAGTAGTAAAATGTTTTCTTTGTAGTTAATGTTATTACAATATATTAAAAGGTGTTGCACAAATTTTTTTTAACTCCCTTTATTTAGAAATTAGTTTGATACTATAGTAAAGTGATTTGAGTAGACTGTTTCCAATGAAAAAATCTACATGCTAAATCCTTTTTGTCAAATTGGTTATATATAACTATGTATTTATGATTGTAACACCATTATATAAGTTTAGTCCCTAGACCAGAGGATGTGATCTTTTTCAACCGTCTTATTTCCCGGTTTTGACTAAATAGCCGTTTGTTTAGCACATTTGGGTGATGTGTCACTGTCGCGGTATTTATCACTGTGGTGAGTAATAGCTTCTTGAATGGTGGCAATCGGGTTGGATGACGTAGTTGGGTACATATCTTGGGGCGCCAAGTATGGCACGTATCAGTTTATTTTGGAACCTCTGTAGGATCTCGGTGTTTGAATTACTGGCAGCCCCTCAGAGCTGGATACAGTAAGTCATATTGGTTTTCGAACGGATTTGTATAGTAACAGCATACTGTCGAGAGATAGCTGTGTTCTGCGACCGATTAGTCAATTCATTTGATATAATATAATGCCTAACTGCTTGCGTTTGGTAAAGATATGTGTCTGCCATGCGAGACGACTGATGCATTCCTTGGTATTTTTTGGTTTCAGCTTGTTGGAGTTCACAATCGTTGATTCTGACGGGTGGACAGGTTTCACGTCGCAATGTAAAAGTCACATGTGTAGATTTGGATTCATTGGTCCTCATACGTCATTTCGTAATCCAGTTTTGGATTTTATATTAAGTTTTCCTAAAGATTTCTTGTTCAACGTTGTTGTGTTTTATTTAGATAATAAGTTGTAAAATATTTATTTCAGTACAGTACACACGTCCTGGGCCTTTGATGCAACTACCATTTATTATTTAAACATTTACAGCATTGTTAGGACGCTCTAGCTAGCCCGGAAAGAATTAACACGTGCCCTAAGCGTCCATCTTGTATCAATTCGACGCTCCCACGTGGTTGAATACAATACACCTTAATCTCGTTCGAGTAACAAGATTTTCAAAGTCTGCTGAATAATTAACGTAGGTAGTATAAATAATATAATATTTGTTTTTCTTCTCGGGATCAAAGTACATCAGTCATATTAGAAACATAGGTAGGCGGAAAGAAAAATACACGTTTAACGTTTCAGGTCTTTAAACAAGAGATAGGTAATTGGAAAAAAAGAGAATTCTACAGAAACCGAAACAAAATGGAACAGAAAACATTCGTATTTAAAGTGACGTAGTTTTAAAATATTCGATAATAGTAGATCATTTCATGCCAACATCGTTACAACTTTTGTTAGTAAAGAGATATTTAGTTTAACAAGAGTTTAAAAAAGTTCTTTACGATAAAGATAAAGTTTTTAGCATGGTTTACATTTCCAATATCGTATCCATAACGGGAGAGGCTATTAAATTTACATTATTGAATATATTTTTATATTTAAAATGCATTGAAGTTACTTGGTCAATTTATTGTTAAAAAGATTAGGGATTGCTAATTATAATTTGTGAACCTTCAAAAATCATTAAAAGCGCTTTAAAATCATGGATGTATTAATGAGAAAACTTATAAATGAAAAGAATACAAAATTTAAATTCCAACGTGTATGTTTTCTGTAAAGAGAAAACTTTATAACGAAATTTTTATATCGTAAATATTTTAATACGTTAAAATTCACCGCTGTTCTGCAGAGTATTCGGCCTTGACTAACCTAAGTACTGGATTTGTTAACGGGATTGAAATTACACAGTAATATTTCTTTTTGGTATTACGAGCGGTGTAGGTATACCGCTTACGAAGGATGCATACGTCGTGTATGCACAAAACCATAAAAATATAAATTACTTTGTTTTGGCTAAAAATATCATTTTGATTTACTCTTCCCGTACATAAATGAAAATTATATAAATTAAATTAGATGCTCTGGTACAAGTAGATGTAATTTATACTGATTTTACCAAAGCATTTGATTCCATTAGCCATTCCTGTTAACCAAGTTGGATGCTTTCGGTTTCTCGAATGGTTTACTTCAACTAATATCTTCTTATTTGTGTCACAGATCTAGTTACATCTCACAATCCATGCAGTATACTCCATTGTCAGGCGTTCCCCAGGGATCTACTCTAGCACCCATATTATTTAATATTTTTATTAATAATCTCACTATGCTCTTAGATTGTATAGTGCTAGCTTACGGGAATAATCTTAAAATATTTTCTACAGGATCGTCGTTGAACGATATAATCTTCATTTGGTTGATCAGAATAGAATCGCCTTGAATACTGACGAATGTGCAATTGTCCCGTATGTCCGTGTTGCGAGTCCAGTTCTAGTCCCAAATGCTCTAAACCATATTCCCAGCCCCAGAATGGATGAAGTTAGGTATCCCGGTATTTTATTTGATTCAGCATTACGATTTAATAATCATATTCACGTAATTAGAACTTTATTTTTGTTGAACATGGAGAATGTTATTATTATTATTATAATTATTATAATTATTATAAATTTTAAAAGAAATGCATTAATTAATAGTATATAATAGAGTTGACATATTAAGGAATATATTTTGAAATAGACAGAAACAAAAAAAAATTCTAACCACATAATAAATTAATAAATTATATACGTATATATTATATACGTTTTCGGCAACTAAGTTGCCATCTTCAGTAGAGCAAGCTGAACAATTAAAATAGTGCTAAACTTAGCGTCTTTAGTTACGGTAAAACCTTTGAAAATATGTTCTTCACCAAATCGCAAGTGAGATAACACAATATATTTTGTATATGGATACATACTTATCTTCCCGGAATAGGCCTGAAAACGAAAGACTAGAGCATCAATAAAAATTCATTTTTCAATGTAGTTTGCTTGCTTTTGAATACAAGTATTAAACCATTTCAATAATATTTTAATAATGAACGCCTTTATCATTATTTAAAAAAATGCCAATATTAATTGGTCACCAAGATCTTGCGATTTGACGCCTTTGGATTATTTGCTATAAGCTTTCGGGCGAATTGTTTGGCCGGCCCTTGTATATTCCGCTTTAATATAACGTATTGCTGCGTCACCTGTTTTAGCGCAATTAATGTGCGCGGTGATCTACTTACATATCCGTGGTAATCTCTGCGAGTCTAGATGTGTTACTTGTGTGTTTGCCGCTAGAAATTTTGTAGCATGGAAAATGTCACATCGAAATTGGTGGATTACTAGCAGTATGCTCAGCTTGTTTTAGCGCAATTTTTATGTTGGATTATCGTGGTTGACTAGGCCGTAATTTTATTGCACCCTTCGATTTTCTGATTTTTGTCTAGAGTTATGTCTTTAAATGTCTGCTAAACTGGGGTTGTTGAAATCGTCAGAAGTGGAGAAACCGTCCGAAATTTTCTTCAAGTGTTCGAAGGAAAAAAGTTCCTGAGACCTCGTGTACCGGAACCGACACCATTTGCAGCAGGATACCCTCGTGCAGTAAGAAAACAATATCAACCATGTAATTAATTCCAGATAAGTAGATTTGGTAGATTTGAAGCTTAATTACGATGTCACGCCTGTTTTATTAATCCTAAAAACTTGCATCGGACCATAAGAAAAATACATCAAATATTAATAAACATCATCTCGTCTTTTCTTTATTTCGTTTTTGTCGACGGTAAATTTTATGTTTGAATATTTTATTATTATTATTATTATTATTAGGTTATTTCACATTACAATTAAATTATCTCTGTCTTAGACATTAATTAGTTCCGTTGGTAAAAATTGCAGTAATAACTTCGCCAGTAGTTATCATACCTTTTTTATTTTAGTTGGTTTTGAACTTTCAATAATTTAGCTAAACAGTTTAAATATAGACTTAGTATTGTAGTCATTTTTTTGAAAATAATTTCATGTATTTAATATTGGCAATGTGCTTATTTAAATTAATCAGGGATTCGTTGAATTAAGTTGCTTAAGAATTTCGTGCATAAGAATGCAATCCCTTTGTTTTTGCTGTATTTGAATTGCGTTATCAAATACGTAGTCTTATGTTTACGTAAATAAGCAGAGAAAAAGTTAATTTGTGAACGATTACATAAGATCTTGTGTATACGTATGCCCTTTCTGGTATATCTTTCTTTTTTTTTTTATTTTTCTGTTTGAAGCTTATAACAAAAGTATTTATATACACTAACTTGTACAAGAGTTTTAAACTCTAGAATTTTGCTCTTAATTTTTATAATTCAAAAATTAAGTGAATGATGTGCTCGATCAAAAATTTATTTAAAAATATGTAACAGAATAATTGAAACATACATGAGTGGGTAAAACCCCACCAGTTTTTGTATAATACAAAGGTATTTTTAATAATATAAAATATTATTAAAAATCTGGTGTGAAGAACACAAATACAGGTTCACTATTAATATTTTTTGGGAACGTGTCCCAACATATCCATCCCCAGAGATGCAGATACGTATTTCACCTTTCTACAGGATCATCGGTACGCCCCTGCTGGAGAAAGAATATATATTGTTGTGAATGTGTCTGAAGATATCCTTCCTCCAGCAGGGGCGTACCGATGATTCTGTAGAATGGTGAAATACGTATCTGGGCCTCTGAGGAGGGATATGTTCGGACACGTTCACAAAAAATATTAATAGTGAACCTGTATTTGTGTTCTTCACACCAGATTTTTAATAATATTTTATATTATTAAAAATACTTTCGTATAAAAATATGTACTTATTAATTTAATTATTATATATTGGGCCTCACTCATTATTAATTTATTGGAAACACACTACGTTTTCTTTACTATTTGTTTAGCTTGTATAGTTTATTCACTAGTAGAACATTTAGAATAAACTTGTTTCTTTTTATTTAATGTGAGACGCTTTCTTTTATTTCATATCATCTTTTCTGTGGTGGGTACGATAGCTCGAATATGAACCCCGCGTGACGTATAATCTCTACGACAAGCAGCTCTCAAATCGAGGTGGCTCCCTTTTTAATTTACATTCAATGCAGCATCGTTTCCACAGGAATCGCACGACCATCTTAACTGAGTTTACACCGTTGGCTCTGGCTGACTGTTTTGTCAATTTAAGATCATATTACCCACGCAAGGTAAGTTTAAGAAGGGTTGTTGGATTGCGTAACATTTTACCAAAGCCAGTTTCGTGGACTTTTTATTGCTTGCACCTTTTGCAGGTACATAGTATGTTTTTTGCGCGGTTACATACACTCGTCTAAAGAAATAAACCACGATATATTGCCGAATTGAATGACAATATTCTTCGAGATATTCGAGAAATTGATCTTAATTTGTGTATTTAAGTATTCTAAAATTGTGCTTTTTATATACGTTGTGTCAGACGAAGCCAAGGGCATTTAAGTGATATAATCTTCCGGATATAATGTTAATTGATACAAGGGCTATTTTTTTCAAGTTCCGAAAAGCTGACAAAAACCAATAAGCTTAATAAGAAAAGTTTTAATATACGCAAAAGTTACACATAAATTTGAACTAATTTTGAATCTAATCGCCAACGACATTAAGACATTTAGTGGAAGAAGTAGAGGATCAGTTTCTGTATATCCTCCTCATATCATGTTGCTGTCTAAGTTGTCAGCCAGTCAATCATACAGGTTCTCAGCTCCTCATTAGTATTAAACCGCTACTTTTCCAAACACACTTTCATTCTGATAGACAAATGGAAGTCACATTGTGCCAAATCCGGGATGTAGGTCACCCGCCCTACATCTCGGATGCCCGACTACCCAGAGGGATGTCCGACTAGTCAGTTGGGCACTTCTCACCTGAAATACTTAAGCGTTTGTTTGTGCAGATGCAAGTGAGCGTACATTATCAAGAAGAAAGACAATTCCTGACGACAAACATATCTCTCCTTTTGTTCTGTATTCCTTTCCGTCGATGAGTAAGAATTTCAAAGTATGTAGCTGCAGTTATTGTGGTCCTAGAGTTCATGAATACCACTGGCAAAATTCCTCTACAGTCTCAAAACACGGCGGCTATAAGCTTTTCTTGGAGAGGGTTTGTTTGAACTTCTTGGGTTTGTTAGGAGAGTTCGTATGTATCCATGTGTTCACAAACTGTATGTTCGTTTCCCAAAAATACTTTTTCTTCTTTATTGTAGCGCTGCATAAATATAGAATGCACTCATTAAAGTTTGTGAACATCTGTGATATGTTTGGGCACCCACCGTGCACAAAATTCGTGGTAGTCGGGTTGTACTGTACCATTTTTGCACTACACGCATAATGTTTTTTCACATACAAGGGTCGTCTTTCATATTTTGCATATAGAGTTGGATAAAACAGTAGATAGCTTTTAAAGACTTTATTGTTTTTTTGAAGTATTCTCCACGAAGGTTTATGTACTTTTGCATGCGCTCGAGCCAACTCTGGAAGCAGTTATTCCACTCGTTTGTTGGTACAGTCTAAATTGCGTTTTCGAAGGCATCGATTACCACTTATGACGACTGGAACCTTTGATCACGCAGTCCATCCTTGATTTTCCAAAAGGTAAAGAAATAGTTAGGATTTAGGTCGGGAGTATACGGGGATGGTCTAACCATTCGATGTTTTGTTGCATTAAAAATTCAATTGTCTTGCGAGCTGTGTGTGAACTTACATTGTCTTGGTGGAGGATGATTCGTCATTGTGGGTTGGTTTCTCGCAGCTCAGCCATGATTTGCGGCAAACTAATGGTTGTACACCAATTTGCAGTAACAGTTGTTTGATCTAATAGAGAAATTGTTGCTACATGACCTGCTTTCGAGACAAATGTCGCGACCATAATTTTGGAAACACTTCGAGAACTTCGACTTTTGTCGGCGTTTCTTCACCTTGGAAAACCCAAACAGACGGCGATTATTTTCTGGCTCATATGAGTAAATCCAAGATTCATCACCACTCACGATGTTGTACACGTTTTTAGGGTTTCCTGAGTTTAAGCGGTATAGAGTTTTTTGACACCAATGCACCCTAGCTGTTTTCTATTCTTCGGTCAACACATGCAGTATCCAACAGGAAACTAATTTTTTTACACACAATTCTGCATGTAAATTTTTTTTAATTGAGGTCTATGAAATCCTCCATGATGCTTTCACAATATTATGTCTGTCTTCGTTGATGAGCTTGCGCATAGCATTAACGTTTTCCTGAGTGACTGCCGTTTTTGGTGCACCTGCTCTTGGATCGTCGCTAAGACTAATCCAAGCACGTTTGAATTCTCAATACAAACAAGAAATTGTTGATTAATGTGGTGCTTCATTACCGAAAACAGAAACCAACTCGGCGAGGTATTCTTGTCAAGATAATTGTCTTCGAAAATTATAAAAAATTATTGTGTAAAAATTTTAACAATTTAATTCTATTTTTCGACTATCTTGTCAAAAACTTTGACAGTTTGTTGTAGCTACAATACTACACGCATCTAACTGAAACTTTGGATTTACGCTAACTAAAGATGGAGGTTAATTTTTAGTACTCACATTTGATTAGTGGCGCCCTCTATGTCCTAGTATGCAAAACATAAAGACATCCTTCGTACAATAAACAATTGTCGATGAATTTCTACCGCATTGTTGCATTCAGCCTGAAGAAAACAGATCATGGAGCGATATCGCATATGGTGGGACGTTCTGTTGTAGTAGCCATAATAAACAAGTGCTTACAAAACATACTGACTAACTCGGTTAGAAGGTACTGCCGATATTTATTATGATATTTATTGAAAGGCCCTCTATATATAAGTGAGTAATGTTGAAGCCTCCCTGGTTTGCGAGGCTTTTTGTTATCCACAGTTTTTCGAATAAAACACTCTTTGTGAATTAAGATATTTTATTCTACTATGTACACAACAATTAATTGTTCGATAGAAGATACTTGCTATTTATTTGAAGTTTATTTTGAATATCTGAACGAAGATAATGCCAAGTTTTTGTCTAGCTTGATATTTTACAACTTCTTGCTAGATGTTTTCTTGGTGAATTCAGTATTGACTGTTTTTTTGTGCCAGATCAATTATGGGGTCGCATCCACAATTTTTCCGACAAGGTAATAAAATTAAACTAAAACTTAATTTAAATTAAAGAAATCTGGAATATTAATTAATAAACATACGGAAAAACCCTCAATGAACAGATCAAAGAGGGCTGTAAACTGTACAGGAAAAACCGATAATAGACCTTCACATTCAAATACACCTTTGCATATTTAACAGAAATAACAGGCATATGACGGACCACAGAATTACTTATATAATAATAAATCAATTAAGAAATTATGGTAATCTAGCATTTCGCATGGATTACAATTGTAATTTGCAAGATCTTTTAAGTATACTATATACATCGATAAGTATGAACTTAAAGACAGTAATTAGCTGTATATAAACTAAATTAAATCTATGTAAAACAAAAACACAAAACAATTATGAATATTATTGTTTTTGCATAGAATATATGCATATACGGTGTCAAACAAATGTTCACCTTTGTCTTAAGCTTTCTTAATAAGTAATGTCTATAGAAATATTTCGAGAGAGGCTATGCACTCATTTCATCCAGGATTTAGATGAAATGAGTGGATCTAATAAATAGGCGTGTTTGGAGTCAAATGTTGAAAATGTTTATTTTTAGCAGTAAAACTTATATGAAAATAGCTAAAAGAGAATGTAAAAGAATTTCAATAATTTTATATCTAAAATTGAAATAGTGAATTTAAATGACTTTTTAAGTAAATGAATAACAGAACAAAATAAATATATTAGACAGAAATATGCATGTTTTCTTATTCTTACTATAGCTTTCAGGTCACGTTATAAACAATTTTTTAGTTTAATAAATTAACGTATTTCATCACTTATAATTCTGATACCTTCTTATACGTTTACGCGATCCATATCATTATCGTATATATTTTTTTACCTTTTACGAGTACACCATATATTTCTGCATACGCGCGTATAACTGTCCGATGTCAGCCGATATGTCCTTTTCCTGATACCGGCGCAGAACCTTCACATAAATCTGTTTAATAAATGGTTTGCGTTAAAATAAATTTGACGTGACTAATTCGTACGCTTCGTGGTTTCGACGGGTACGGAAAGTGTGGCAGAAGAGGAAGGGAGGGTATACCGCAAGACCACATGTTAGGACCCTCCGAATATCATCCGGAAACGCACGTGAAATCATCGGTTCTTTTACGATATTTCCACGGTAAAGGAAGCGCGGAATCTACGCCCACCCGCGTTATATTCGAAGCAAAGTGCTCCCTGCGAATGAAATCCCGCGGTAATCATTTTATTCGTGTGTATCTTTGAAATTAACGCGGTCTCTTTCTGCATAGCGAATTTCCAACTGAAATATGTTTTATAATGCGTCTGCGATTCGCATTTTACTCTTTGTAATTATCATTTAAAATTTTGAAGAACGACTTGCTCTCTGAAATCCCATTACAATTTCGTGATGCGAATAATATTCAAACAGACCTGAATAGTAGATACTTGTGTTTAACAAATGAAGTTTACGTTATGTTTAATTAACGTTCTCCTTTGTTTAAAAAATATTAAATTATTTAACATTCCTTACTTTATGTTTTTGTATAAATATGGATACTATTACAAATAAATTCAAATCGCTTTTATTACTAGTAAGATTATTTTCTGCAATAATACTCTTCATCTTTAGTACCTTCTCTTCTTCTTGTTATGTTTTTTCTTTTGTGTTGGATGCCATTAAACCAGGGCTCTTTGTAGCACCCCCAACAGATCTTTCGGTTTCATTCTGTTAGTATTGTGTCCTCAATAAAAGCCACTACCTGTTTTTCACATCTTCTACACCAGGGCTCGCTAACCAAGTCCATTCTGTACAGATGCTTCCTTAAAGGACAATGTCCGGTTGTTAAGCTGGTAATAATTTTAATTCCTATTTTATTACAACGAATTAGATTGGCTGAAGGCTTATCGTCCAGCTCCCCTTAGAATGGAGTTGACATCACGTTATCCTGCATTTCTTTCTATTTAACTCATTGTATGATAAGAGCCAAAGTAATAATAACCTTTAGGCCGACAAGAAGTACGGTGCCAAAAAATGAAGGAACGACAAACAAGAATCAACAATATTAATAAAAGGGCGTAGAAAAATGTAAAAACCAAATATGGGAACAAAAATGTGAAGAACTAGAAAGACTGCGAGAGTAGCCCACGTATGGAAAGCTATGGAAAACTATTAGGAAAGGCGAGGCGAAAGGAATAGATATCTCTTTAATCAGCATGTGGCAATGGGAATCGTATTAGAAGACGCTTTTAATGGAAACCAGAATAGAGTATAAATGGGAAGACGCCGGCGGAAACAAAATAAATTTAGACGAAAGACATGACAGAATATTTTAAACGATTGTAAAAACTTATATGCTTAACCGAGTTGATCGAAATTTTGGCAGTAGGCTTTTAAAATGTGAGGTACGTATTATAGCGAAAGTATTGCCAACTTTTGAAAACTAGCTCTCTTGCCAAATCACTCTCGCATGTACACCCAAAAACCATTATCACATGACCATATCATAATATATTCATGTTAAAATTATTTTAATGCTTAAAAAAGACAAAACATATAAAATATTAATAAAACCACGTTCGAAACCTCATAGCATTCAATTTAACGTAACTTTGTTTTCCTCAATTAAAGGTTTTCTCTTCTTACATTCTAGTTTAATAATGCCTTAACCTAGGTGCTTAGCACATCTCATTAATCTTTAGCTTTCGCTAGTCCCCTATATACTCTGTACAAATTTTCGTCAATTCGATTCTTCAATCAGGACTTTATAAATTCAATTTAACAACAATTCTCCACACTGCCAATAAGAAATTGATTTTACGTAAGATGCACTGCCTAAATATCAATTACTAGTACTAGGTAAAAGCCCTACGTTGATGGTGCCAATAATATGTAATAGTTGTACTTCAATTAATAATTATTGCACCATAAATTACAAATATGAATTAAAACTAATAAACTCTCAAATCTCAAGTCGACTTTCTTTTCTCGAAAATTCAATTTCTTATCCTATAAAAATAAAATCTATGCATCTTTTAAATTAACTAATTTCTATCGTTATTAATTAAAATGATCTTGTTTTAAATTAGAAGGCAATTACATATAACATAAATTTTAGAAACCTGTATAGAAACTAATCAAAGTTCTGTCCTATATCCACTGTCACCTTCCTGTAAAATATGTTAAGTTACCTTTTCTATAATTTAGGAAATGTTGTTTCCAACGTTTCATCATATCTGTTTCATTTGCTAATATTTCTCCTGCATCGTTTTTAATTGTTAAATTATCGATCTTTTTGTTACCTCTTAGATTTTTTAGCACTCTGTAGAACAATTGGTGATTTCTTTTCCTGTCTTTTCCTAACTTATTTCGAAAATTTTCCGTTGTTTTTTGTTTCGACTGTTTGACTAAGTTTTTCACTTTTGTTCTTTGTTCTTTATATAATTCGTGGCTTTTTTCATCTTCTCTCTTAAATATGTTCTCCATTTTTCCTTTTTACTCTTTAGTTTCTGCCTAGTTTCTTCTATCTAGTTTCTATTCTTAGTATTCTTAGTTTCTTTATTCTGTTTGCTTGTTCCACATACTTCACGGGCTGCTTCAATAATAATAGTTTTAATTACCTTCCACATTTCTTCAATATTTGTATTGTTTGTTATATCCTGTATATTTGCTAGTTTTTTATTTATTTCTTTTTCGTAGCTGTTTATGAATATTTTGTCTTCAAATTTGTAAGAGTTTATCAATTGGGTATACCTTTTTGTTTACTTTGTTGTTTTATTCTTGTTAGCTTCATCTTCTATCTTTATTTGTGCTACTACGAGATAATGGTCACCAAGTATTTTGTAGCCTCTTTTAACTCGAATATCACGTGTTATCGACTTGTTTTCTCATTCTAGAATATCTAGAACGTCACAAAACAACTACTACATCTGAAGAACTCACACATCAACGGACGACATATACTTACAGTGATGTAGTAAAAACAACGTCGCAAAAAAATGTTTTGATAGTAAAACCTGTCAACTGTAAACAATCCGCCGAGTTAACGTGCAGGCAGGTGAAAGAGCATATCGACCCGGTCAACTTGTCTATCAATATCGATAAAGTTGTCTCACGCAATGACGGCAGTATTGTGATTAGTTGTAACGACTCAAATAATTTGAACAAATTAAAATCGAGTATTACTGACAAAATGGGAAACGACTTTAGTGCCACTGTTCCGCGTCGATTAAATCCGAAAATAGTGATCTATGATGTGAATACCGATGATATAGTTGTAAACGAACAATTTTGTGATAAATTAGTTCTTCAGAATAAATTGAAAGCACCTGCGGTTTTGAAAGTTGTGCGAACTTCTGTTAAAAGGGCTGCTTCAAGTGTTGTAGTGGAAGTGGACCCTATCACATTCTGTGAAATTATGAACAGGCGGTCCTTGTATGTGGGATGGAAAAAGTGTAATGTTCGTGAGTCATTCCATATTGTTCGCTGTTTTAACTGCTGTAAGTACGGTCATTTTGCTAGGAACTGCACATTTCCACTGAAATGTCCTAATTGCTCTGAAGATCATTTATCTAAAGACTGTAAAGCAATAGACTTTAAGTGTATTAATTGTATAGAGAGTAACAATAAATTTAAAACAGATTATGCTATAAATCATAGCGTCTTTAGTAATGCATGTGCTTGCTACGGCAAGTTAATCGAAAAAGCAAAGTCAATCACTTCTTATGATACAGAATAGCAATTACCGAAAAATACTGTTGAAGGGCCGAATTACGCCGATTTTCTGTTATTATTAAATATACAGAGTCTAAATAATAAAATTAATGATCTTGAAGTCCTGCTTTCAGAACACAATCCATATTTTGTTTGTCTTACGGAAACTTGGTTAAGTACGGCTCGTTGGGACAGCGTTCATTTAGAAAATTATTTTTTGGTTAGCCATTTTGGTAGAGCATCGCGGTTGGGGGGCGGAAGCTGTATCTTTGCTGGGGCGGGGTTGGCAGCGAAGGAGATAAGAATTGACACATACAAATCTGAAGATAATTTCGAAGTTTGCGGTGCTCAATGTTTGATTCATTCTAGGAAATTCACTATCATTAATTTATACAGGCAACCACAATCTAATGTTGATTCTTTTTTTCATTTATTATCGGGTCTCCTGGACGAACTTTTCATGCAGGATCAAATATTCTTCATATGCGGAGATTTCAATATTGACTTGAAAACTGTATCCAATGAACAGCAAACATTTATTAATCTCATGGCAACATTTGGCCTTTTTATGACCACAAATGAATACACTAGGGTTACTTGTCATTCACGCACCCTAATCGATAATGTCTTTTCAAATATTGTAGGGGACTTATGCGCAACGGTCATTGACACTTACATTTCTGATCACCGCTTCATAAATTTGAGGATACAACAAAAATACGTAACGAATAAAGGTAGTCCTGTTTATCTGGAGAAACGAATATTTTCGAGACAAAATAAGGAAAATTTCGACTATTTTCTAATCAACGAAGATTGGGCCGACGTATATAATGCAATCAATGTGAACGATAAGTTCTCGGCCTTTTGTAATATTCTAGGGTACCACTACGAAAACGCATTTCCCTGTCGTATCTTGGAGGTCACTGGACGTAGGGCTGCACCCTGGATGGATCAAAATATCAGGACGTCTAGCACATTACTTCATGATTTGTTTATTCTGCAACTTAAAAACAGGTATACCGAGGCTAAATTGCGACATAAGCAATTGGTTAACAGCTCCAGAATTAATTATAACAGTGATTGTATTAATAATTCCAGCAACAGGGCTAAAGCAATGTGGAATATAATCAACCATGCTACAAAATCCACAAAACCTCACGAAAATATCAAACTAGTGGTAAACGACACAGTACTTCAGAATCCTCAAATGATTGCGGAAACCTTTAACAACTTCTTTCAGTCATCACCATCATTATTGATGTCTCGAATTCCGGACAGAGACATGTCCAACAAAATACCTACCAATCCACATACAATGTTCCTTTTTGCTTTTACATCAGATGAAGTGTCTGCCATTGTTGGAAAACTAAAGAACAAGAATTCAAAGGGTCCTGATGATATTTTGGCTGGTGTTATTAAAGAATTCAAAATACATCTCCTACACATTTTAACATACTTGGTTAACGTCTCGTTGAAAGAGGGGATATTTCCTGACGTGTTTAAGACTGCCTCTGTTATTCCTATACACAAGAGGGGTGATGTCTCTGATATGTCTAATTATAGGCCGGTGGCTTTAACATCTGTTATTTCAAAAATTCTTGAATATTGCATGCTAGATAGACTCAACTCTTTCTTAAACAAGCATGGAATCGTTACAAAGTATCAGCACGGTTTTAGAGCGGGCAAATCTACATCTACAGCATTAGTAGAGTTTTATGGTCATGTGCTCGAGCATATAGAGCATCGGCAATCACCAGTCGGCATTTTTTGCGATTTACAGAAAGCTTTCGACTGTGTTCACCACCAAAAACTAATGAGCAAGTTGCAGTCTTATGGTATCAGGGGTGTTGCTGCACAATGGTTTTCATCGTATCTGCGCGGTAGATTACAATTTGTGACTATACGATTCAGGAACTCCAATGGTCAGATCCAGCCAGTGAGGTCTCATTGCGTGCCTATGAGCGGCGGCGTGCCTCAGGGCTCCGTGCTGGGTCCTGTGTTATTCAGAATTTTTATTAACGACATCGTGCTATTTCTGTCGGATGTTTGCGTGACACTGTATGCTGATGACATATCGTTGCTAATCACACCGAGCACTAGCAGCGATGTTGGATTTCTGTCAAATAATATATTGAAAATCCTCTGTCAGTGGTTCGAGGAAAATAAGCTCACATTAAGCCTGGAAAAGACCAAATACATGTTGTTTCACACCCGCCAAAGAAACGTTGGTTTGCTGGACCTGCATATCAACGACCACAATTTAACGGAGAGCCATGCCATTAGATTTCTTGGAGTTACTCTTCAAGATACGCTGCTGTGGACGGATCACTGCGATGGCCTTTCTATCAAAATTTCCAGCAAATCTTATGCGTTCCGTTGTTTAAGATCGCAAGTTTCGACGTCGGCTTTGATGTCACTGTATTACTCGGAGATCCAGTCGCGACTTCAATATGGTGTTCTATTGTGGGGTCTATCGTCGGGTGCGCGCCGAGTGTTCTTGTCTCAGAGGGCAGTCGTGAGAAACATCGTTGGAGCCCGTTATACCGATTCATGTAGACCTATATTCCGGAGGCTTAACATATTACCTTTGCCTTGTTTGTATATCTTGGAAGCTGGTTGTCATCTTTACAGGAATGTCGAGTCATTTCAAAGAAACTCAGAAATTCATGACTACGATACCCGATCAAAAAATCAGATGCATTATCCCAAATGTACGCTACATGTAACCAGCCTAGGTGTTAATAACATTGGCATTAAAATTTACAATCGTATTCCCAAACATATTAAAGAGATTAGGAGATACAACTCCTTTAGAGCTAAGTTTAAAGCGTTTCTGCTTCAGCAAATGTACTATTCAGTCGACGAGTTCTTGTTGTAATTTGTTTCCGTCTGTACTGTTTGGGAGCGCTGTGCCTGCCACAATTTATTACGTAGAGACGAAAATCTTTTTATTTCAAAAAATCTTTTTATGCTGATTCTCTATGCTTTTTTGATTGATTTTTATTGTATTGTTATGTATTTTGATGAATCTTTTTCATTATGAATTTGCTTCTATCTCTGTTTCTTTTCTTTTTAAGTAGAGTTATACCCTAGTATTATACTAATATGTTTTATAATTAACTTTAATTTAATTTTTTTTTATGTGACGAGTTGTATACACATGTAAGTGTCTTAACAACAATAAACGTATTATTATTATTATTATTATTATTCTACAATTATTATATAATCAATAATTGATCTCTCATTTCTATTTGTTTGCACTCTTGTGAATTTGCAACTGTCTTTATGTTCATAGAAAGTGTTCATTATTATCAAATTCTGTACTATGTCCCTTCCCATTGTTATTTTTCTTGTTTTCTCCGTATTTTCCTATAGTTATTGCATATGTATGATCTCGTCCATAAAGATCTCCAGGAATAAAAGTATTACACTTAGTTATTTCTGTTGTTGCATTTAAGTTTGTTTTAAGTTAAAATTTGTACATATATATGAGTTTTGAAATAAACATATATTATTAGTCATCCCAAAACCTGTCTTTATGTTCGGCCCTCCCATCTTCATCAGAAGCATATACCGCTATTATTGTTTTCGTATTTAGTTTACTTCTTAACATTATGGTAGGTATTCTTTCGGATACTGTTACCCATTTATTTACTGTATCTTTTATGTTTCTATGTAATATACATCCTATTTCTTCACTTGCTCGATCTTTTTCTTCCACTCCATAGTAACAAATGTCCATTGTCCAGTTCTATCGTGCCTTTTCCCTTTTTCTTTGTTTCTGGTATCACTAATATCTTCAGCTTTGCTCTCTAAAATTCTGCACTTGATTCTATTTCTTTTCCGTTTAAGCTTCTTATGTTCCATGTGCCTAGCAAGGAAGACGAAATCTGTCAAAAATGTGATTTTTCTTCATGACAATGCCAGACCATTCAGCCAACGCCATAAGGCAAAAATTAGACAGCCTGGGCTGAGAAGTATTGGAGCATCCTCTCTACATTCCAGACTTGTTGCCTTGTGATTTTCATCCCTTTAGGCCCTTGAAAGACGCACTTGAATGTCGGCGTTTCAACAATAACCAAGCAGTACAGGAGTTTGTGCTCCAATGGCTACGTGCGCAAGAAGCGAAAACTTTCTACGACAAAGGAATTAAAAATTCGCTAATCCGCTTCTAATCCGCTAGGAAAAATACGTTACCAGGGCGGGAGATTATGTGGAAAAATTATATGTTTTCGTAAATAATGTAGAACTTTAACTTGGAAAAATCGATCCTGTTTAAATTTTATATACCCTCGTATTTCGAAAGACAATGGATATTTTAGTTACATATAATTATTATTAACAAAATATATGTGCTCTAATATTTATTACTAATCTAAATCTATAGATACTATTACTAGAAATTTCTCGTAAAAATATTGAAAAATCCTCAACAGCAGAAAGAAATAAGATCATTAGGAACACGAAACAATAACAACAACAAAAAATAAAATATCCTTGAACAATTCCAATATGTGCCGGACGGATACGGTACGTGGAAATTCGACCACTGAACATAACCATAATTTTTCTGTACACACATATAATGTGATAAAAGAGATTTACCACATCACATGGATAATGATTTCGGGTGCCGTTTTTGTGCTTCGATACTTTAGACCGACGGACGGCGACCGATAGATGCGATGAAGCGTACAATAAAATGAGATGTGGCGACGTTTGCGCGATCTGTACTCGCCGAATGTACGGCCAATCCAGTGCATTGAACCGAAGTACACGAATAAGCAGCGATGGTGTGGCGTTGAAAAACCAAGCTTGACCGAGACGCAGTTACGAGTGATCTGCTTTTCGTCCGATTCAATGAGTCTAAAGTGTCGATAAAGGTATTCGCGATCGTTGGTTATTAATTATCGATACTTTTATATTCAATATATGTTGAACCTCTGAAAATGATGCATAAGGTATAGAGCTTTAGATTTGAAAATGCAAACTTATGGATTATTTCGTGTATATTTCATATTATCAGAGTTGCATGCATGCAAATTGACTATTTGGTCCAGAGTAACCGATTTGGAATGTAAACCAGTATAACCATTTCGGTAATCTAAATTTGAAAAAAACATTGAACGAAAGTCAAAATATTGGTTTTAAAATGTGATTATGATGATAGATGGTAGAACTTTCATCTAATTTAGCCTCCTTTATTTATTAAATTCTGTCTAGTTTCCACATTGGTGAAAGTTCTTGTAACCTAAGCAATCTTGTGGAAGATTGTGATATCCAATCTCAACAAGAAGCTATGCTCAGAGCAGACATGCCGGAAGGAAAGAAATAGTTGAATAAATAAATAAAGGGGGCATTAGGTTAATAATTTATTTATGGAAAACATTATTACGAAACACAAAAGGTGTGTTGAGCTGTGAGAATATGGTTCGGAAACTAAGCGGGTTAACAAAGAAAACGCAAGTTCTTTAAACAAACAACATTTTATTTTTCAATATAGTCACCTGCTTGCTCAACACACTTATATCAACGATATCCAAATTAGTAATGCCTTCATTGTAGGTCGATGAATCCAAGTTCTGGAAATAGCTATTTACAGCAGCGATTACCTCGAAATTAAAAGAAAATCTCTTACCGCCGAGCCATTCTTTCAGGTTTGGAAAGAGATGATAATCGCTGGGAGTCAAATTTGAGGAATAGGGCGAATGAGGCACTAATTCAAATCCCAATTCATGAATTTTTGCCATTGCCAGCACAGATTTGTAGGCAGGTGCGTTATCCTGATGGAAAAGCAATTTCTTCTTTGTCAAATGAAGCCGTTTCTCTTTGATTTTGTCGCTTAATAATTGC
Organism: Melolontha melolontha; assembly: GCA_935421215.2. Lineage (NCBI taxonomy): Eukaryota > Metazoa > Arthropoda > Insecta > Coleoptera > Scarabaeidae > Melolontha > Melolontha melolontha. Next base: position 70,890,627 of record OW285242.1, on the reverse strand, counting down.
AACGAATTGGCATAATACTCCCCATTTATTGTTTAGATAATTTCATGAGAATTCCAAAAAACAGTTGTCATAACCTTTCCTGCTGACAAAAAGTTTTTGCCTTCCTCGGTGGCGGAGAACCTTTTCTTGACCATTGATTGGATTGTTCTTTAGTTTCGGGAGTGTAATGGTAGACCCAGGTTTCATCGACGGTAATGAAACGGCGTACAAAGCCCATCGATTGTGGCGAAAACGTGCCGAAAGGTCGCGAGAAACACTAAAGCGATTCAGTTTTTGCTTCGGTGTGAGTAACCGCGGCACCCAACGCACCGAATATTTTTTAATTTCAAATTCTTCAGTTTAAATTCTGTGCACACTATCATTTGAGATACCTACAATGTCTGCTGTCTCGCGCACTTTTACTCAACGGTCATCTAAGAGGATACAGTGGACTTTTTCAATTATATCCGGAACAGTAACAGTTTTTGAACGTCCACTACGGAGTGCTTTATTTGTGGTCATACAAACACGCTGAAATTTGGTAATCCAGGTTTTAACCATTGAAAGCGAAGGCGCGGATTTTAATAGTGTTGAATTCAGCTCCGGTTTGATTTCGGTTGGTGTTAAACCTTTCCAATGAAAGTACTTTAATCACTGCTCTCGACTCAGTTTTACCATTATGCAAAATCAAACGAGACGTTCACTTTGATGTACTGTCAAAAACAAACTAATTGACAGATTGCTCTGTTCATATTTAACTGTTAAAGAATAATTATACAGAATGGCAAAGAAGGTTCCTTGTATGAGAATGTCGAGAACAAGTACAAGATCCTTCGAAATATGCATTGTAGACGTACATTATTGCATAGAAAAGAAATACGAAAATAAGCACAACGATTTCTTCTAGGTAATTGAGGCATAGAACAATGAGGAGACTAATTAGTGTTAAAAAGACGATTATGCGGGCACGCGCCCTAACAATAAGAGGAAGTATGATTAATTAAATGTATGATGAGTAATGAGTATCAAAAATAAAAGAAATATTTTAAAGAAAAGGAAACACAGCAACATTGTCCTTTAAGTTTCACAGATTGGTCCTGACATTGATTAAAATTAATAAATGAAAAATATGTACAGGTAACAAACGAATAATTATTTACAGGCTGAAAGGAATTAATAATTTTCACATATAGTTAAATAATTTAATTATGAAACGATAAAATTACTTCCATGTATTTATCTGGGATGGATAAAACGTAGGAGAAACTGTGGGTACTAGAACCAGCATGTGTTGATTGACATATAGCTGTTTTCTTATCGCTGATAAAAAAGCTTCATTTCAGAAGATAAGTTAAGTGTGGGGTAAAGTTTATGACCGGATTAGGCCTAAGCAATTACATTTCAAGTAGCGACACAAAGAAATCAAGGTATAATTAAAAGGCGAGTGGGAAAGGGTAATAATCATAATAAAATTAATACCATTAAACAAACGATCCCTTTTTCAAAATACTTTAAAATGATATATCAGGATATGGTTTAGATAACGTTCATAATAGTAAATTACAACGCGGCTATACAATTATGTCAATTGATATACGGCCGGTATAATTTTGACATATAGAAAAAATAGTTTAATAACAAGTAAAATTAATGATTAAAATGTAATTATGATAGACAATTTATTAATAGCTGAATTAAATGTGTTTTACGAATTTGTTTCAACATTTGAAAATTCTGTTTATATATAAATAATTTAATTAATAATTTAATTAAACACAAAGCTGATTAAATTTTTTTTTATGTATGTACACTAGTGATTGCAACATGAGTTTTATGTCTCATTCATGAAAAGTATGATGAATGTCTGTGTAATAACTACAGAACCGCCCAAGATATAAAGTTCTCTTCATAAATTTTACAAATTAAGACCTATGGTATAGAGATCTAAAGGCGAACCAAGAAATATATGAGACGCGTTTAAGGAAACCAGGGGAAGAAGGAGGGAAGGAGGGAGTAAGTAGAAAAGAGAGAAAGGGCAGAGATGTAAAATGGATTTACATGTAACAGATTCCTCTTTTTTACATTGTTGTGATCAATTTTCGCATTATTTATTTTCTTCGCCCTGTATATATGATCCTTCCTTTTTGCTTTGTCATTTGAATTTTTTTTAAATTGAACATTCTTGGACGACTTCGAGTTTTATAGTTTCGGTTTTAGTTTCCCGATATCAGTACAGAATAATGTTTTTAATTGCGATTTTGTATGTGTTTATCAGTTCTTTATAGATTTTGGTTTAACATTTAACAATTGAATTGATTCGGCATTTACTTGATGAAGATCCATAATTTAAAATACAAATAAAACTACGGTTCTAATCTTCACTTTTAATTTTTAATCGTCTAAAGAGTACGTAACACGACAATTGTTTCGCCAGCACAGTGGCTTCCTCAGGTGCTTACATAAAGTACCAAAGAGCCAATAAGCTTGTCTGAGCTTCTTTGAATAATTGAATTGATTCGGCATTTACTGATGAAGATCCATAATTTAAAATAGAAATAAAACTACGGTTCCAATCTTCACTTTTAATCTTTAATCCTCTAAAGAGTAGGTAACACGACAATTGTTTCGCCAGCACAGTGGCTTCCTCAGGTGCTTACATAAAGTACCAAAGAGCCCATTATGGATCTTCATCAAGTAGATGCCCACTCAATTCAATTATTCAAAGAAGCTCAGACAAGCTTTTTGGCTCTTTGGTACTTTATGTAAGCACCTGAGGAAGCCACTGTGCTGGCGAAACAATTGTCGTGTTACGTACTCTTTAGACGATTAAAGATTAAAAGTGAAGATTAGAACCGTAGTTTTATTTCTATTTTAAATTATGGATCTTCATCAAGTAAATGTCGAATCAATTCAATTACTCAAAGAAGCTCAGACAAGCTTTTTGGCTTTTTGTTACTTTATGTAAGCACCTGAGGAATCCACTGTGCTGGCGAAACAATTGTCGTGTTACGTACTCTTTAGACGATTAAAGATTAAAAGTGAAGATTAGTACCGTAGTTTTATTTCTATTTTAACGTTTAACGTCTTTCACATTCACTATATAAATTTCTTTTTCATTTAAGCCTGAGATGCAGTGTCTGGTTACCTATCCAGCAATTGACCATGGTATGGTCTCTTTGACTATGTCAATTGCAATACCGTTTCCACAACTACCCAGCTGGCTAACCTGATTGAAAAAAGGTGCAAATTATGTTTGAACATTACTTCCAAGTTGTAAAAATCATATGTGTTCGGCAAGTGGACAAATACTTCATAATAGATTGGGCACAAATGTTGACAGATTTATTTCGTATGAGAAGTGAGAAAAAAAATTGCAAATTAAATAAAATCACTTTTATGACAAAAGAAACAATCATAAAAATAATTTACACACTAATATCTAAATTTTTCAACTAGTTCAGTACTGCAGGAGTTCCCTTGCTCAGCTCGTCGTTGCCACTAGGAAAACTTCTTCTGGGGCAGTCGTTTACTATGTGGGCTATAGTTTGTTCCACATTTCCGCAGTCGCAGAAGTTAGTATCTGCTAGTTTCCGTTGAGCATTGAGTTACAGCTTCCATGGCATATGCGGAAACTATTTAATTGAGACAATTGCCTACGTGAAAAAAGAAAGATTAGAAATTAAATTATTTTTATAAATTCAGGGTGTTGTTCGTGAAGGGTTTATTCAGTAATAACTCACATTGTTGAGGTGCTGAACTTTTGTTTCTAGACAAATCGGTCTCCTAGATTTCAGTCTAGTTCTGGGGACGCTTTCGAAATCATCGTGTATAGGAAGATCAATGTTGTTGGTAATCTTAGCCCATTCATTCTGTGCTTCTTATATTTGGCGAGGCAATTTTTGAAAGAATCGATAGCCAGAGACTAGATCTAACAGTACCGGTGACGATCCTCATTGTATCGTTAAGTTGAATGTTTACTAGTTTGGTGTGAGAGCTTCGATACCAAACAGCAAGCACAGTATATAGCAGAACAGTAATCCAGTACAATGGCTGGCGTTCACAAGGTCTAATCATTCGCTCCCTATGAATTGCTGGCCAGTTTATATAATATATTATTGCGGGTCTTTACCTTTTGACTAATTTTATAGAGGTGCCGCTTACATGTCGAAAATTAGTTTAACGTTAGGCCCAAAAATTTAGGGTGGGGTTATTGTTGATCTGACCAACACCAAATTCAACATTCACCAACGAAAGGTACATGATTCGGATTTTGAAGGGTTAGGTTGTGAGTGCCATTGCTTATAATATTCGGCTAAAGCTTGCAGATCTTCAGTAAGTTGTAATTTTCCATCCTCTGAATTATTCATTTGGGTACGTAAATCCAAGTCATCTGCACATAAAACTGTTCGCGATTTTATCGGTGAGATCATTAGTATAAATATTGAACATTAGAGGAGCGAGAACTGAGCCTAGAGGAAAGCCCTTTTTCAAGGTTTTGTCAATCGATTGTTTAGGCAGGCTGGGAATCGGCGATTGCATCAGCATATTCTGGGAAAGTTTTCCTAATTTAGCACATAGTACGGTTTTTTGGAATTTAGAAATCACTCCACTCTTCCAGACTGTGTCATAGACACTGGAGAGATCGACAAAAGCAGCGGATGTTTTTGGGCCCTTCCTAAAACTCGTTTTAAAATGCGTTGTAAACACCAAGACTTGGTCAAAGCAGTTTCTTTCCGTTCTAAAACCGGTTTGCTTCTTATTAATAAGATAAGCCATTCTCGAAGTTTATAGCAAACAGATAAGAGAGCTATAGGTCTTCTCGTGCATCCATTCCAAGATTTTTAATGAATTCAGGAAAGACATTGTCAACACCAGGAGCCTTTCTTAACTGGAAGCGGGCAATGGCCGAGTTAATTTCTTTAGTAGGAAAATGAGATGACCATTGCGAATTCGGAGGGAGACCAGAGAAGGTATTCTTAATTTCTATTGTTGACAGATATATGTTATAGTTTTATTCTTCTTAAACTATATAATGAAAATGCGAAGAAAAATATACTATTTAGCAAATAAGTGGATTTTCATTCAATCTTATATTATACACGAAAGTATTTCTAATTTAACAGTTAAGGGGTATTACAGAATCATTATTTTTACTTACGATTTCGTTTTTCATTTTAATCTTCATCTAAGTATGTACTATTAAAAATAGAATATTAAAGCCACGGGTTAACAAAAAAGTATTGAATTTGTTTACAAATTAATTGATATTTAGTAAAGGCGGTGTCCTATATAAAGCCAATTTCTTAATGGCAGCATAGAGCATTGTTTTAAAATAATTAATAAAGCCCTGATTTATTTAAAACTTTAGGAATTTGGGATTAAAAGAAATTTATGAAGAGTATATGGGGGAATAACGAAAGCTAAAGATTAATGAAATGTGCTAAGCACGAAGGTTAAGGCATTATTAAACAAGAATGTAAGAGAAAATTTTTAATTGAGGGAAACAAAGTAACGTTAAATTCTAAAAGAAAAATGAGGATGATACATACTAAACACGAAAGGATTATTAATTTAAGTAAACATTAAAGTAAATTTTAAGATGAAGATGACAAAGCTATGTTAAAGCAGGTATAGATAAAGGAAGCATTTTTCCTTTCTAGTTAATTAGGCTTGAACAAAATCTCTTTTATCACATTTGTCACTACGCAAGTGGTACATACTAAATTGTACTGTAGATCTCGGTTTCCGGGTTGGAACCGCGTCGAGTTAGGCGTAATTGCCAACGTTTCGTCCACTGTTTTAAGGGACATCTTCAGGGCTGTACGTAGATGTTCGTCGTTTCGCAGTAGCTTGAAGAATGCTATGACAGAGACCGGTACAACTTACATAGGGGGGACCGGGTCAGATGGTGACTAAATTGTACTGTTACGAAGGACACATAGTAAATATAATATATAGTCCATAATCGGCAGCAGGATAAAGAGAACACAAGAAAGTTTCAACTAGGAAGTTGAATACTTTGAGGTTTCGAAGATGTTGTATTTTACTTAAAATTTCATGTGTTTCGTAATTTTTAACCATTCAGATAATTTGAACATGAATATATTATTCATGTGTAAAGCTGGGAATTATATGCACCGGAATGTATTATATTCGCATATATGTTTCCAAAATTCGATGAAAATATGCAGAACTTTTATTAAAATATATAAAAATATGAAAAATTTAAGTGATAGTTACACAACTAAATTATTGCCAAAATATTAAATAATGTCAATATACATTTAGAGATACCACAAATATGTAACGAGCCATCGAAAAAATTCATAATTGGAGTAGACTGTGAAATTGGGATGGTACTTTAACCACGTCCACATAATGACACATTACTTGATGCTTGACAGTTTCATTTGGTTTCATCATAGAAAAAAGGTTCTGGCATTGAAATGATACTACAACAAAGAAGAAAACAAATAATTTATTTAATATCGAAATCATAATCAAAATTTACATATAGCTACAGAAGTTGTTCAAAATGTTGTCCATTTACATCTAAACAAATTTAATTTTCTTAATAAGAGTTTTGAAAAATTTGACACAAACTTATAGTTTCAATGTCAAATAATAAATGTCATTATGTGGAAGTGGTTAAAGTACCAACCCAATTTCACAGTCTACTCCAATTATGAATTTTTTCGATGGCTCGTTACTATATCAATATTTTATTGGAATTCTTACAAAATACATGTATTGTAATAATAAAAATAAGTAAGAAAATTGCTTTTGTATAGTAGGAACTGACAGCTTCGTATACTTCTATAAAAAATTTTAAACGTTGAATTATCCAACTTTGAAAGTGGAATGTTTGCACTTAAGAAGGCGTTACACAAGTCATAATGGAAACTATTCTGTTCTATATTTTTACTTGTTTAAGTGAACGATTGATTCAGAATAGCTTGTGGTGCATTTTGAAATCTTGTGATATTTCTGTTATGTAAATCAGTTACTACATGCTGCGTTAATTGAAATTTTATGGCGCATCGAATCTATAATAATTAATTGCAGGTATTAAAAATGAAATTAAACGTAAGCAAATATAAACTTATTTTACTGCAATACTTACAAAACACTCTGCCATTATCTACACAAAATTCAGGATAATCTTTTATCCAGATCGACACATGTGAATATGATTTCGACATATCGAAAATAACAAGGTAAAATTACGTGTACATATACTTTCGAGAACTAACTAAACACAACTGGGACTATGACTGACCTATATGTCAATCTCATTGGTCGTAGATTCACTGGAACTTCCCCGACTTGATAAACAAATCTGGGAATTCACGCTGTACGGAAATGCTCATACATAAATTATAAAATATGAACAAATATGCAATTTTATATTAAATATGCTCAAAGCGGTGTTTATATACAAAATATGCAAAAGAAAAATAGTCCCAAATGCTTTCTTTTTACGTGATCCGTATAGATATGCAAGAATTATGGTAAACATATCATAAATGAAAAATATGCATTTTCATATAATCCCAGCTACGAGGATGATTTGACAGGAGTGCGACTTTTCAAAAGCTGGCGACACTTTCTCAATAATAAGAATATTGTAGACTTTGAATTTCTTGTAGAAGCTCACTGTCAAAATTTCGCCCAAACCTGTCAGATAGGTAAGTTTTCAATCGTTTGGCAATCGAAAATGTTTGAAGAAAAGCAACATACATATTATGATAAATCTGTTCTTTCTCATAGAATGGTTTGTATGTGGTTCACTCTTTCTAAAAAAAGTAATCATATGAAATACTAAATGTTCAGATATATTTACAGTAACTTTTCCAGAAATTATTAAGAAAGTCCACACCCTTGTAAGAATAAAAGTGTATGAACAGCGTATACATCTCAACCCAATGAATACACTATATTTTGCAACAACATTCAAATTCGAAAGCAAGATGGATGTCGTGTTTGCTTACTGTTGAGCAAAATGCGAATTCGTGTTACAATTTCAAAAGAGTATGACTAAGTTCAAACAAAATCCTAGAAATTTTTTTGGTGGATTTGTCACAGTAGATGAAACCTGAATACATCACTAAACTTCGGAGACAAAAGTATAGTCAAAATAATGAATTTCTTCTGATGAACGTGCTTCGAAGAATCTGAACAACCGTTTTTTCCGTCTAATAAGATTATGGCCTATGGATTTTTTTGGATTCAAAACGCGTAATCTTTATTTACGATATATTGAAAGAAAGTGCAATATTATGCTGATGTACTAACAGGTTTCTATGCTGAACTAAAGAAAAAACGACAACATTTATTCAGAAAAAAAGGTTTTGTTATCAAGATAAAAGGCTCTCTCATTCGTCCGCTATTGCAATAGCTAAATTAGAATAAAAATTGCTACCACATCCACAATATTCATCATATCTATCTCCGAGTTATTTTTCTTGTTCCCAAAATAGAAAATAAATGTCTTGGTGGAAAGACAAATGAAGCAAATGAGAAGATGATAGCAGCAACGAATGCCTATCTAGACAAGCTTAAAAGACTGGCTTAAAAGATTGAAATGTTGCTAGCCTAATTGTATATAAATGGGCGAAAATGTCTTTACCCTAAAATAAGTATTTTATTGAAAAATCAGTATTACGTCAATCGCCCTTGTAACTTAAGTGTTATGACAATATTTTACTTTTACAATTTTTAAAATCTTCTCTAAGTATCTTATTGATCTCTTGAACGACAGTTTTGGCAATGATTCAATGGGTTTGTACTTACTTGTCTTCTCTTAGTTCTTATTCGATTCGCAACAGTGGTATAATGCCTCTGGATAATAAAAGTGACGTACAACGGACAATAAAATTAATTGTCCGTTGTACGTCACTTTTAGTCTTTTTTTGAACTCTACATTTTTATCGCCGGAAGAAGCAACAAAGTTGTTGCGAAATATAGAGATAATTAATAAATGAGTTTTTGATTGACAAAACGGTCTGGCCCGCCTTTAATTTATTTTATCCAATATAGTACGGTCGATAATTTCTTTTAAATTATATATATATATATATATATATATATATATATATATATAAATATTTAGTGTTTATAAGAATTTTATTTTTCTTATTTATTTTATTGGCCGTGTCTTAATATTAAAAATAATAGACTTTTTATTGGTTTAGCGACCCTTTATTGAATTTTGATGTTTTATTCTACGACGTTTCGACTTTTATTATTATTCAGTCTTTTTCAAGTAACTAGAAACAAGAATTAATACAATGAAAACTTGAGAACTGTGTTTGCTTTTGTGAGACTGAATTAACAATTAAATTAACAATTAAAATTAAAATTAGATTAATGATAAGTAAGGAAAAATTAAGGTGATTACATCTGTATAAATGAATTGGAAATTTGAATTAAACTACAAATAAAGTAACGAAAGCAATGGATGACAATAAACTCACCGTTTCTTTTGTTGGGTTTCAAAAACACGCATTCTGTGCAACATGTGTTATCGGGGACATCCGAGACTTTTTTTGACCGACCGCACTGGTTCAAATATTGTAAGTGTCTGTGTCTTGGTTCAGAGGGGTTAATTTCTGTTCTATTTTGGAATTAGCAAAGTGGTCAGGACCGTGTTTAGGGGTATATAGTTAAAGTATTTACAAATGGGAACTGATAAATAAAAACCCCCCCGCACACACAAACCAAAAAAAATGAAAAACAAAAAAAAAAAAATTTTATCAGTTCCCTTTTGTAAATACTTTAACTATATACCCCTAAACACGGTCCTGACCACTTTGCTAATTCCAAAATAGAACAGAAATTGACCCCTCTGAACCAAGACACAGACACTTACAATATTTGAACCAGTACGGTCGGTCCTTAATAAAAAAAGTCTCGGATGTCCCCGATAACACATGTTGCACAGAATGCGTGTTTTTGAAACCCAACAAAAGAAACGGTGAGTTTATTGTCATTCATTGCTTTCGTTACTGTATTTGTAGTTTAATTCAAATTTCCATTTCATTTATACAGATGTAATCACCTTAATTTTTCCTTACTTATCATTAATCTAATTTTAACTTTAATTGTTAATTTAATTGGTTAATTCAGTTTTTTAATCTAATTTTAATTTTAATTGTTAATTTAATTGTTAATTCAGTCTCACAAAAGCAAACACAGTTCTCATGTTTTCATTGTATTAATTCTTGTTTCTAGTTACTTGAAAAAGACTGAATAATAATAAAAGTCGAAACGTCGTAGAATAAAACATCAAAATTCAATAAAAGGTCGCTAAACCAATAAAAAGTCTATTATTTTTAATATATATATATATATATATATATATATATATATATATATATAAATACATATAATTTTAAAAAAGTTTGTTGTTTTTTTACCAATACATCACAAATAGTATTTCAAGATAATGTACATATATATGTTCAAGCAGTTGGAGTGCGTCATTAGTCATTAGTAATGACTAATGACCCAGTATTTGTGTTCTTCACACCAGATTTTTAATAATATTTTATATTATTAAAAATATCATTATTAATGTTTTGGCCTACGTAGCGATAAACCCTCACGTTTCTATTCTTACTCTGACAGTTGAAATTGGAATTAATAAAACCATCATACACCGAATTTAAAAAACACACAGGTACCATTGATTTAGTTCAAGGATTGACGCCGAACGATTTTCAAGGAAGGCTTGATGTCATTGCACGTTTACATGTTTTAGCAGAAGAAAATCTAAATATCTTTAACTACATATTCTGGAGCGATGAATGCCGTTTCCACAATAATGACTTTGTTAACGAGCATAATGCTCATTACCGGTCAAAACAAAATCCACATTGGACGCAAAAAGCGCGCTTCCAGGCAATGTGGGGAACCAACGTGTGGCCTCTTCAATGGTTATTTAATTGGTCCTTATTTTTATGAAGAAACCCTAATCGGACAGCGTTATTTAAATTTTCTTTAAAATATATTGCCAGGTTTAATGAAAAATATTTCTCTCGAAGAAAGAAGAACAGTGCTTTGGCAACAAGATGGTGCTCCACCTAACAATACACGTATTGTAAATGATTATTTAAATACAATTTACCCTAATGGTTGGATGGGCAGCAGATGTCCTATTCGTTGGTCTGCGCGTTCTTTGGACTTCTCGCCTCTTGATTTCTTCCTTTAGAGCATTGATTCCCAAAGTGGTCCAGGTGGACCCCCAGGGGCCCACGAGAGACTCGACGGGGGCCTACGTTGGCGTGACAAAAAAATGGGGGTTCACAATTCGTAAGCGGTGGTCCACGAAAATTTATCTGGTTTCGATAGTGAAGAACTAAAATGTTGGCTTGAGTTCACCTATCAATGTAGGCAGATAATATTTTAAGAAGCTCAGCGACTGTTACTTATAAAAACTTGCATATTCCATATTCAGTACAACGTGTCGAGACTTGCAAAGCGCTGCCGCCGCCGCCGTCCGCAATGCTTCTTCAGACGTGCAAAGGGACGAAGTACGACTTGTGGTGTGTGTGCTTGCAAACTTGCATGAACTTGTTTGATAAACGTTACTCATTTGTTTCCGGAATTTCGAAAAGAAAAGTAAAGTAAAGTGAATCGATGTTAGTGTTTGCCACTGTCGGAAAAGTAAGTACTTACCTGCCTATTTGTTATACATACTTTTATTTTATTTATTATTTATCTATTTATTTTACAATTTATTGTACACGTAAGTGAACAAAAAATGGACAAATTACAAAAAAATCCGTAGGTACAAAAGGTGAGGGTTATTCCTAAAAGAAATCTCTTCCAACCCACCTGTGATAGGAGATATATTTATGTTGTAGTAAGTATATTTGTAATGTTTGCGTGTAGTAGGTACGTATTAAAAATTAAATACTGAATAGAGCCATTATTAGTTACTTCCATAAAAGAACAGAAAGCCGAGAAAGGTTGAACTTCTTGTCCCTACTTTCTTAGTAATTTTTTTATTACCCGACTGTGTGGTGGTTCAATAATAATTAAATATATTTTCATAAATTGTACGTGTCTTTATATACCACATACTCGTAACGTGCATCAAAGTAATAAATAAATAATCAAAATCGCGAAGTTTTGATATCAAAATATTATTTACAAGTATTTTCTATCGAATTTACAGAAATATATCAAAATATAATTAATGAAAAAATGTTTTACATTACATTAAAATCGGTTCAGCCGTTTTCATAAAACACAATTATTGATCTTAGCGATTTATTGCTTTTAATAATTAGAATCAGTTTGCGCCGGTACATTGTTTATTTCATTGCAATAATCAATTACTCCTGTTAAAATAGCCATATCCTGTTAAGTAAGACCGCCATAAGATTACTACAACAAAGTTTTTTTTTTATTTACAGGTAGGTAACTGATACGAAACATGACTGAATCTAAGAAGAAATGTCGACAGTACAGTGTTGATTATTTAAAATTTTCTTTTCTTCCATCAAAGGGAGACGAGCGATTGCCCCATATGCCTTTTATGCAACAAAGTTTTGAGCAATGACTCTATGAAACCATCGAAGCTCGAAGATCATCTAAGAAGGTGTCATCCTGATAAAATAGGTAAAGATTTGAAATATTTTCAAACATTGAAGGAAAAATATGAAAAGAGACCCACCGTGCACAGTATGTTCCCTTCAACGTCGGAAAGTAACGATGATGGCTGGCGGGCATCTTACAATATCTCATTACTTACAGCGAAATCTGGAAAATCGCACACCATTGGAGAACAGTTAATTTTACCCGCTGTTGAAGAGGCTTTAAAAACTGTTCTGCACAAATCTCCATTTGACATACTCAAAAGAATTCCTTTGAGTAACAACACTGTACAAATACGTATTGACGAAATGAGCTCTGATATTGAAAGTTTCTTGAGTAATTATCTGCAAACAACTCATTTTTCTATTCAACTGGACGAGTCAACTTTACCTGGTAATGAAGCATTATTATTGGCATATGTCCGATTTGTTATGGACGAAGAAATTCATGAAGAGCTACTATTGCGAAAACTTTGGAGACGGACACTAAAGGTGAATCAATATTTAGTGTCCTGAGTGATTTTTTTAAGGAAAAATCGATTCCATTCACAAACGTTATTTCGGTGGCAACAGATGGAGCTCCTGCCATGTCGGGCGATGTAGTGGGTTTATAAGCCATCTTAAAAGAATTATACCAGAGGTAACTGCAATTCACTGTGTCATCCACCGACAGCACCTAGTAGCGAAAAATTTGAGTGCTAAATTGCACCAATCGCTTCAATTTGTGATTAATGCAGTTAACAAAATAAGAAGCAATGCATTGAATACGCGTTTATTTGCACAATTGTGCGATGAAAATGATGAAGATGGCCAACGATTGCTCTTACATACTGAAGTACGCTGGTTGTCGAAAGGTGCATGTTTAACAAGATTTTTCTCACTTTTTGAATCAATTTTAGAGTTTCTGGAAAGTAGAGATCCAGATTTAAAAGAAAACCTGATCAATTTGAAAGCAGACATGATTTGACAGATTTGTTCAAAAAATTTAATGACATTAACTTACAATTACAAGGGGACAGCCTCAATTTAATAAAAACAAAGGGTGTAATTTCAGCTTTTCTTGGAAAATTGAAATTTATGAAGCAAAATATTAGTCGGCGCGAATTTTTCCAGTTTTCAAACTTGTCAACATTTAATTGCCCTCCATGATGACTTTAAAATCAGATTTGAAGATATTCTGACGATGGAAATACCACCATGGATCATAAATCCACTTGATGAAACGGAAGTGGAGAATGTGATATTACAAGAGGTGCTACTCGAGCTTAGCACTAATAAGGAACTGAAGGTGAAATTTAAAAGAGGGTATCAACATTTTGGCTGCAGGCAGAAATACCCGAAAAATATCCTGGACTGTGAGGAATTGCGAGAAAGCTTTTGATAGCGTTTCCCTCGTCATATCTTGTCGAAAAAAGTTTTAGTGTCGTTACAAACCTTTTAACAAAAAAAGGAGCAGATTTAATATCACAGAACGGGGAGATTTGCGGTTATTCCTAACAAAACTTAAGCCAAATATTGATAATTTGCTGTCAATCCATCAAGTACATCCCACTCACTAAAATTATAACTATTTTGTGATTGACATTGTAGAAGTTACGTTACGTTATTCATATTTAATTTTAATTATATTACGACTGTTATCATATTACAATGTAATATGGTAACAATAATAATTAATAGTGTAATAATTACATATTTGAATAAATACAACACAAGGAAATAAACCTATTTTTCCTTTTATTTTTACTACTCCGAATGGGGAGTTTTCTAAATAAAATATGTGAGAATTGATTGGTTTCTTGTGCTGTGAGTAGATGTCAAAGGAGTAAAGTAGGATGGAATCACTTTTTTTATTGGCTAACTTTACTTTTTTGACATCCACTCACAGCACAATCAATTAATTAATTAACCAATAACTCAGCCGCAACGCAAATTTCTACAGTTAGATCTAATCTTCACATTTTTTGTCGAGTTTTGGGAATATGGTAGAAATGTAGCTGCAGGGGTCCACCGGAACCAGCAAAACTTTCAAAGTGGTCTATGAGAAAAAAAAGTTTGGGAGCCTCTGCTTTAGAGGTATTTAAAGGAAATTGTATATTCTGGGCGTTCTGTCAACTGGGATGGTTTGAAGAATAAAATTTGTCAAGGTTCCCAAACAATAACCCAAATGATAACTTCTGCATTGTAACAGAGCGTTAATGCGCCGTATGTAGGCTTGTGTGCTGCCAGGTGGAGCACAATTCGAGCAACTGTTGTAACATTTTTCTTCTTCAAAAAAATATTGTTAGCTGTTTTCTATCAGTTGTATCATTTATTAGCGAATAATGATGTTCAAATAATGTTTCTCTATTGTGTTCATAGAAGTTTCTCAATAGATATTTCAAAAACTCCAAAAGTAATGACAAAATTATTTAGACGAAAGTTATTTGCGTCTACTTGATTAATATTATGCAGCACATATGAATACATGAACAGCTATTATAGTGTGAAATTGTATCAAGACGTATTTACGAATATGCGTCGGTGTAATTTGAACGGAAAGCATTTTTCTAAATAACGCGCACTTTTATTTCAGTAAAGCCAACACAGTGACGCCGTTGCGTGCCTACCTAAGTGTCTGTCTTTACTCATGATAGATAGGCGAATATTTAATAATAATGAAAACTAGTAGTAATAGGAATAAGAATATTTCTCAAATTTCATGAATTAACGAACATAAATTTGAAATATAATAATAAGCGGTTTAGTGTTTGGTAATGTTTCACATCTGAAAACTAATTCAAATGTGTAATTAAAGAAATGACGAAGAATTCGCGAATATTGCAGGAAAATGAAATTCCAACTAAGCTGAAAATAATCGATTTACTAACAACTGTATAGCGGTTTTAAACGTAGTAAAAGGGATTTTTCAACGCCGATTTAAAGAAGTTCTTACTTTAATGACATGTTCGCTTTATGATCCGAATTCCAATCACATTGAGCTTTTATAGGATTATTTGAATTACGAAGAAATGTATAAAATGTTACTTACATGCAAGTTATTTTCTAAAAGCCGAATTCATGCTAAATTACTAGTTAAACGTTTAGAAACTTTAAAAATAGTTTCAATGCCTATTTTTTTTAAGTATAGTTGTGATTGATTATAAGAAATTCGAAGAAACTCAGTTCAGGTGATAATTTAATAAACAAATAGCACAAAAGTAATTAATGTGTAAACGCGTAACATTTGCAAAAAGCTATAAAAATTTTAAGTTTTAAAGTGGAATTTAAAAAAAATGCTTCAGAGTAAGTAAAATGATAAATCAATAAGAAATGAAGTAATGCTGGATTTGCAACATAATAAAGTACATGTAATCGATGCGTCATTATTATTTTCGGTTGCGTTTATATCAACAAAGGTCGTGACATAAAAGGACATTAAAAAAAAAAGAACAAACCAAATAAAACAAAATCACCAATATCCGTTTTACATAAACATAACGACTGGTGAACTAATACAATTACACAGTCTGCGTACGACAGAGGGAAATGGAACATGCCGAAATACATGCGAACGCGACAAAGATGGGAATGGGGCATTTTGAAAAGTCGATTAAACCGATTGTTGTTGCTCAGAGAGCGTGTAAACGTTGTCACTGGAAGTTAGTATGAATCATGGAACGGTTTGATGCCATTTAAATCGATTTTAATTTTTGAAATTAACTTCCAATGGATGAACTTACTAGCGTTTATGTAAAACAGAGCAATTAATTTTTATTGGGGTTTAGATAAATTTGATTTCCCTAAAAAACGAGATACCAATTACTAATTTTCTATTTGTGTATAATAAATCTCAGCAAACAGATATCAAGAAGTTAATTTCCTAAGGACATAACATAAGCATGTGGGTCTAAGTTTAAGATATGTACTAAATAAATAAATTACTAAAAAAATCCTACCAAAGAAGCATTTAAGGAACGTAATATACTCTTAAAGATTGTAAATTAAACTATCTAAAAGAAAATGCATTATGAATGCAATGAAAGTACGAAGATTTCGATGGTATAGGCTCATAAAGAGAGAAAAGATGATTATGTGGCAAAAAGAATAAGCGAGTTGAAACCATGTGGGTATAGAAAAATGTGTTGACTTAAGACAAAATGAAAGGATCAAGTAAGGCTAAATATAGAAAAGAAGAGAACATATTATAAAAACCGAATAAAAAATATATCCAAGGTGAGTTCAAAATAAGTTACAAACCATAAGACAGAACAATAATATTTATATAAATAAAATATTGTTACGATATTTTAGTGACTTATTGGTCGGCCTCGGTATACTTCGCGTTAATATAACCTATCGCTACGTTATTCGCTTTTTGGTGGAAGAATTTTAGAGAATTTTGTCTTGCAGACACATTCATTGTAGCCTTCTAAGGGATTAGTAGTTTTACATGTGGGCATACACGTTATCGTTTTTGCATCTTGACTATGTTGCAACGAATTAGTTGGTTTACTAAAGTTTGTTCTATCGAAAACTATATGTTGATGCATCGTGTGTAATTAGGCCGTAAATTAATTGTACCCTTCTAACATCTGGAGGTGAGTAAATTAAATAAAGTTTCTTTCCCCATTTTGTATTTCATTTCTTTTACCGCCTAATTTCCTTCTTCAGGGTTCTATTGTTGTACAGAGGGTAACACCAGGAGGGTTAAGCTCGTGAGGAAACCTTTTCAATCCACGTGGTTCAGGACCTGACACCATGTTGTAGAAGGGACTCCTTTAGAGCGATATCGGACAGCATTAGCAGAGAGCATCTAAGTACATTTAGGGCGTCTAATAACAAAAACTTGCGTCGGGCCATACGGCGATAAGAGCCAAAAACAAAAAAAAACCCACGTTAACTGCATAAAATATTTAAATTCGCCAAGTCATATCGTCTCTTTTTCTTATTCACTTTTTTTTTGCTTCGTCGACCGTAATTTTTATGTATGGATGTTTTCTCTTTAAATTAGTTCATTTTGCCTGTAAATTAACGGATTAATTTATAAATATTATAGGGGTCTTCACACGTAATTAGTAATTTGGAAATTCATTTGTTTTAAACGTTTGGGCATGAGAATGCAAATCCTTTGTTTTTGATGTAATTTATTTCTGTTACCAAATATGTAGTATTAAGTTTAAGTAATTATGCGGAAAAAATTATGTTGTGAACGCTTACATAGGATCTTATGTATGTACCTTCTTTTGTGTTATTTGAAGTTTAATGCATTTATCAAAAATATACATTCACTAGCATTCAGGAATTTTGGATGCTAGATATTTATTTCTGTTAATTATTTTATATATAGATGCAGGGCTTCACCCGTTAATAATTTTGTTGAACATACTTTACATGTTCATTACTAATTGTGAAGCTGGAGAATTATTCAGTTTCATCGCTACGTTTGTTTCTTTTAAATAAACTTGGCTTTTTTTTCCTTTGAAGTGGAACACTCTTTTTAATTTGATATTACTTCCTGTTTACTTTTGTTTTCTTTACGCAACTGGTTAAATCATCTGTGGTGGGTTCGTTAGCATGAATACGAACTCCGCGTATCGTATAATCTCGACGACAAGCAGCTCATAAATCGCGGTGACGCCCTTTTCAAATTTTTAGTCAGTCTGTCAACTTTTCGTTATCAACCTTTAAGAAGCTTTTCGCCGTTGGTAATTGTTTGGCTGGATTGTCACTTGAAGTTCAACCCACCCATGCAAGGTAAGTCCTAGGAGGGTGCTTGGATTGAACAAGGTTTTAACAAGCCAGTTTTCTGTGGACTTTTTTTTGTTTGCACCTTTTGGAGGCAGCAATATATATAAACAATCACATATATTAAAACTCATTAAAATATAAAAAAAATATATAAAAAAGCCCAGTGCTACAGAACTTGTGCTACTCAGCTTGTAAATGCCATTGGAGAAACTTCTTCTAGGGAAGTCGTTTGCCATGCGGCCTGTAGTTTGTTCCACATCTTTGCAGTCGCAGAGATTGAAATCTATTAGTTCCTATTTATGCAGCATTGAGTTGCACCTTCTGGGACCTGTGCGGAACCTATTTAATTGAGACCATTGGTTTTGTGGGAGAGTTACGTATGGCAGACGCTTCGAAGGATTGGAAATTAGATCTCTACTCTTTAATTCAGCGTGTTGTACGAGGAGGACCATTATTATCACTCACAATGATTGGCTACTGAATTTCATTAATAACAAGTCAAATCGGTCCCCTAGATTTCAATCGGGTCCTGTGAATGTTCTCCAAGTGATCATGTAAGGGAAGATCAATGTTGTTGGTAATCTTAGTCCACTCATTCTGTGCTGCAGCGAGACGTCTGATATCCAACGAGGCAATGTTAGAAAGAATTGTTAGCCAGAGAGTAGGTGTAGATCTAACCGTACCGATGACGAACCTCATTGTACCGTTAAGCTGTATATCTATTAGGTTTGATACCAAACACCAGCAGAATAAGTGTGTGCAATGGCTGTCATTTGCAAGGTCTTCCCATTCGCTTCCCATGAATTGGTGACAAGTTTATGTAATATAATATTTCGGGTCTTTATCTTTTGAATAGTTTTATAGAGGTGCTGCCTGAATGTTAGAGACTGGTCTAACGTTACACCCAGATATTTAAGCTGATGGTTGTGATCGATCCGGCCACCACCAAATTCAACATTCAGCTCTCTATTGGCTTCTGTGTTACATAAATGAAAGGCATATTATTCGGATTTTGAAGGATTGGGTTGTATGCTCCATTTATTATAATCGTATTAAACTTGCAGATTTACAAAAAGTTGTAATTCTCTATCTTCTAAATTATTGGTTTGGGTGCATAAAGCCAGATCATCTGCATGTAGAAATGTTCGTGATTTTTTGGGTGGGAGATCACTAGTGTAAATATTGAAGTTTAGAGGAGCGAAAACCGAGCCTTCTAAAAGGCTATTTTTAAACGTTTTGCCATTGGTAGTTTGATTGTTTAGACAGGCTGCGATTTGGTTATTACTGAGCATATTCTGGATAAGTTTACTTAGTTCAGCACACGGGACGCTTTTTTTGAATTCAAAATTAATTCCGTTCTTCCAAATTGTGTCATAGGTAGCGGAGAGATCAATAAAAGCAGCGGATGTTTGCAGACCCTGTCTCAGTGTGGATTATTTACGCCACGACTTGGTCACAGCAATTTTTGGTCGTTCTGAAACCGGCTTGCTCCTTATTAATGATCTCGTATAGCGTAGACATTATTCTATTGTAGATAAACCGTTCTCGAAGTTTACAGCAAACAGATAGGAGAGCTACGAGTCTGTAGCTTCCAAGATCTTCCGGAGAGTATGTTAGGAATGTATCCAAGTATCCAAGATATTGTTATAAATGTGTATTAACCATTTTTGGTCAACTATTCCAAGATTTTTGATGAAGTCAGGAAAGACATTGTTAACACCAGGAGTGTTTCTTAACTTGAAGCGGGCAATGACAGAATTAATTTCTCGAGTGGAAAAAAGAGATGACCATTGTGAATTATGAGGGAGATCAGAAAAGTAATTTTTAATTTCTGTCTTAATGTCTCTAGCTAAGGTTTTGCCGGCAGGCATATTTAAAAAAGAAGATAGAAAAAATATATAATATTTTTTATAGTTAGTAGTAGTAAAGATTTAAGTTAGATTATTTTCATAAAAAGAGCAACATAGACGGTTAATTCTTAAAGAAACAATTTGAACAGGCGATTCAATGATTCGTCTTTTCTTACGTGTTTCGTTAATTCGACAATTACTTAAGAAACATTTCTTAAGTAATTGGTTAATTCATTTAAATTATAACATATACTTGTATTTACATGGTAAAAATATCACTTTATCAAACTAAGCAGATAAAATAGAAAATTTGCGTATTTTATGTGCCTAATCATATAAAATATATCTTACCTTCGGTAAGATATCTCGTAAACGCCACTCGATTTGGATGGTAACAAATTTTCAACAGACGCTTTTGCTAGTTGAAGCACTTCGAACGGAGTGCTAATTCAGAATCTGACATGATCGTCAATTTCTTTTTGAAATTATTTGAAAACATTTGTAAACTGACACAAACAATGACACTTTTAGAATTTTTTCAATTTAATTTTGTTTTGGTTTACATCGTAACCACGGACAAATTGTATTATATATTGCGGTTTATCATGAATTATACTTCACTTAATATATAAATCACTAAATTTTGTTTTATATACTTGCGTTTGAAGATGAAATAGTACAGTATAACCTCCTTATAATGTACACTGACGGGGAATCCTAAAATGTCCAATATATGGAGGTGTCCAAAATGTGGAGGTGAAAAAAAAACGAAAAAAAATATTCATTCTCATATCAATTTAATCACACATAATAAGACGAAAGTCGAAAAAAATTTACAATACTTAATACACATACATACATACATATTTTATGCTAGATTTTACTTGAAATAATCATTAATTGATGTTTGTCTTGCTTTTTTCATTTTATGTTTAAATATCTCAGATTCACATTCAAGAAGAGCTTGAGAAATATTGTTAGCAATGTTAAAACTGTTAGTGCTTAAGAAATAGTTCTCAAGATCTTTTAATTTTTGATGGGCTTCTGAAATATTTGATATACTAGTTACAAATTCCTCTTCAATCTCATTTTCCATTTCATCACTGATATCAGTAATTTCATCGATACAATCTATAATGGAAACATTACGATTTTCAGTGAATAACTCATTATAAATTAATGCGTTTGTGCTTAAATCTAAATTAGTGATGTTAAAATTGGGAAATAAAAATGCTAATGGTATATTATCTTCTATATCGCACTCTGCACTTAGATCACTGTCACTTTGATTGAATCCGCATTTTTGAAAACAGTTTCTTACGGTCACAGGCGAGAGTTTTTTCCAAGCAGCTGATATCCATATTAATCCAGTGACTACCGTAATGTTTTTTTCTACCATTTCTAGTGAATTTTCAGTATCCATTAACGCCAAAAGCCTTTTTACAAGCATGCTCCGGTAAATTACCTTAAAGTTTTGAATCACACTCTGGTCCATAGGTTGACAATGCGAGGTAGTATTTGGAGGCAAAAAAAAACAATTTTACGTTTTCCAATGAAATCTTCGGGTGAGAAGTGGCATTATCAAGAAACAAAATTACATGCCTTTTTCTTTCTTCATCTTGTTATCAAAGTTCTTTAACCAAGCTGACATAATATCCAAAGTCATCCACGCTTTTTTGTTAGATATTCATCCTATCGGCAACTTATCCACATGAGTTCCTTTAAAACATCTAGGTTTCTTACTTTTACCGATGACTAACGGCCTTTCCTTATCACCCTCCATATTTGAACACAACAATATAGTTAGTCGTTCTTTTGCAGATTTTCCTCCGGCACATTTATCACTTCTTAACGCAAATGTTTTTGTCGGAAGGGCGCGGAAAAATAAACCGGTTTCATCAGCATTAAAAATATCTTTCCGAGAGTAATCCTTGCATATTGATTGCAACTTGACTTTCCAATCGTCTACATTTTGCATGTTTACATAGGCAGATTCACCACACACACTTTTAAATGATATTTTATGTCTTTGACAAAATTTCTCCAACCAACCTTTAGACGCTTTGAATTCGGTGAGTTGTAAACTTTGTGCTACTTCCAGCGCCTTTTCTTTGAGTAGGGGTCCTGACATGGGAATATTTTTGTTTCGCACTTTACAGAACCAGTTGAACACTGCTCCGTCGATTGCTAAACCACTAGCTTTTGGAAACTTCCTTTTTTGGGCTAGGTTTCCATTTTTCTCGAAAAGTTCTTTTATTTCACTTTTATTTTTCACTATATCACTAATTTGCGACTTTCTGACACCAAACTTTTGCGCGAGCTTTCGGACACTTAAGCTTTGCTGTTCACTAACCGCAATAATATCAATTTTATCTTGGATTGTTAACCGCTTTCTTTTACTAGAATCCATGTTGACACTATCAAAGGCTAGTTCAAACTGATTCAAAATATCACTCCACTTATCACCTGACGAGTAGGCCAGTGGTAAACCGTCGTTCCTTTGTATTATGGGAAAAACCCGAGTAGATATACTTCCACGTGTGCACTTTGTACATACATATGTATTATGGGAAAAACCCGAGTAGATATACTTCCACGTGTGCAGCAATAAAAGTACATACATACATAATTGCAAAATTTTAAAATTTTATTCGGCGCCGCCCGTCTTGTCTGTCCTTAATTAAGAGATATATTTACAGATGTTTTATTGCTTCGGTGAAATAAAGGGTGTCCGCGTCCGATTTATGGAGGGTCCAATATTAGGAGTGACTATTGTTAAGAAAACCCATTATAAAATTTCGTACCACAAAAAATGTCCATTTTTTAGAGGTGTCCGATTGTCGGAGGTGTCCATAATTAGAGGTTTTACTGTATATGTTATTCGGCGTAAAAGTGTTTTTATGTGCTTCAGCTGAATTTATTCGTCACATAAAGTATCACTTTTACACCCAATGGCATAATCTACTATTGTTTATATAATCCACTATATACTTTCAGTTTCAGTACAGTAACGTTAACAGCCGTAACAGATCTGAGGATATACCTTGCGAGAGCGGTTGAAACGTCGGAAAAGGCAGAAACTGGGTTCTAGCTCGGTATCACAGAAGAAATCATACAGTTTTATAGTTATATTAAACAAATAATTATCATGAGTGATTGAAACGTATGATTATTAAGTGAACGCACTGACTAATGCAGTATTGATTGTATTGTATGGTGATCATGTAGAGAAATTATACTTATATATTGATAGATGCGGTTCACTATGTTGTTTCGACTCTAGTATGTATGCAAGAAAATGAATAAATGCTTAAAATACAATACAATTAATAGGTAAAAATGTATTAATCACTAGCAATTATTATATTTTTAATACTTGTTCCAATTTGCAGGTGTGGTTTTCTAACAACTGGGAATTAATCCGGTCAAATAAAATTTATTTCCAGTCCGGCCCCACCGCCCACAGGCGAACAGATGACGTCTATGAATCAAACGTTCGCAGGTCCGAACCGATCTATAAACGCCAATATGTCTATTATGTTTGCGGCCGGTCATTTATTCCCATCAAAATTTAGCGGAAAATCTATTAAGGCTATAATTCTCTAAATCGTTAACGTATAATTAGAACTTGACGATAAATCAAACGACAATAACTAAACGGACCGAATAACAAGCGCTAAACCTGCATTCGCGAACACGCAAAATAGATCTGTCAAATACAAATACCTATATTACAAGCATATTTACATGGATGGTACCATGACCATATATATTAATATCGCAAATATGAATGATGGATTATCACGTGTTCAACTGTTCATGTTGTTTTTTTATTAAAGGAAGGTGCACTAAAATTCTTCCTGATATATTAAATGTTGGAAAAATACTTCAAATACAAATTAACCATGCAAGAGAATTGTGTATCTCAAAAACCTACTTGATTTTTGCTATAAAACTTATTTAACAAAACCATCATTGTAATGCACATACAATAATTAGTTTATTAATATAAATTGTCATGAAATTGTTTACACTGCCTATTACATGTAATAAAACAGAATGACATTACGACAAAGAACTACATTCTCAGCTATACATGTACGGTAGGTCAAATTATTTTAAACTGTGTGAATCGAGTTTTAGCGGGATATTTGAATAACTCCTTCTTATTCTGAGAGAAACCATAGTGTAAGCGCATATACCTATGCACGTAATTGCTTGTTCATGTAAATTCAGTAGTGCATTAGAGGTCCTATGTAATGTATCGAATGCATTGAAATATATAGTAGGTAACGCGACATCTACCTCCACTTGGACATTAGAGTGCCGCATACTCTGTTACAATCACTTGGCGGATGGTGCAAACCGGTATATATCCGTAGCGGTATCGCTGTTATATGCGCATACGTGACTCAGCGGCAATAATAGAATTTTGGTGTGTGACCTTGAAGACACTATCGTCTAGTACCCCGGTCATTTCAGTTGTCCTTTTTTGCTTGTGTGCCGCTGGGTGAATTTCTTATCGAGAAAAGTTATATTTAAGTAGGTGGCTTACAGGACGGCATGCAGTGTGCGTGGAATTTTATTTGATTGGATTGACGTTATTGTCTAGACCGGAGATTAATTAATCCCCTCGAATATCTGTGGGTGAGTAATTTTCTAGCAAAATTTCTTTGTGACTCTTTTGTGTCCACGTGTTTCGCTAGTTTTAATGCAAGCAATAATTTCTATATGATCTTTTTTGGCAGCACGAGTTGTTAAATCAACGGAATCGGAGAAACTTTTGGAGAAAAATATTGGATTACGTGTTATGGAAATCATTTCGAGGACCACGTGTAAAAAGAAAACGACGCCATGGTAAATGTGTGACCTCGGGCAATAGCAGCAAGCTGTGAGGTAGTTTTGACACTAATTATGCCGTTTCATTTGAGCAATTAACTCTCAAGAACTTGCATTGTGCTCTAAGAAAATTAGCGACATGAAATATTAAGAATCATAATTTATTCTTTTCTTTTGTCTTAAACATCCAGTAATCTCTTTGTTCGTATATTAAGTAAACTCACATTCAATTATACCTTTTTTGCCCTAGACATTTATTAATTCCGTTGTTCGAAGGCTATAGTAATGTAGATAACATTAATTTAGCTATCTTTTCTATTATCTTAGTACAGAAGAATTTATTTCGACCATTTAACACTTTAGTATTGTTTATACCGATTTGTAATTAATTTAA
The DNA here is from genome assembly GCA_935421215.2 of Melolontha melolontha. Classification (NCBI taxonomy): domain Eukaryota; kingdom Metazoa; phylum Arthropoda; class Insecta; order Coleoptera; family Scarabaeidae; genus Melolontha; species Melolontha melolontha. The sequence continues at coordinate 70,865,233 of OW285242.1, read as the reverse complement.
TGTATTTAGTATTTACGATGATTCAAGTTATTTAAGGGTATGATGCATAATAGTGCATTTCATTTGTTTTTACTTTATTTTAATAGCGTCATAGAATATGTAGCCCTAAGTTTACGTATATAAGATTTAATTTCGTTTGTGAACGAGTAGCCAAGGCCTTGCATATACGTATATCATTTGCTTCTATTTTATTCTTACCTTTTCTTTGTTTGGTGCTTATAATATATATACAGTCTGGTCTTATACCGTATCGTACAAAAGTTATAGTTACCTATTTTTGCCTTTTCGAAGCTATATATAAAATTATTTATAGCTTCGAAATGTTGATGTTTAACAATTATATATTTATTTAAATTATTATGCACTTTGCATTAATTATATACATAGCTTCACCCATTTTAATGTTACTGATGCATTCTGCGGTTTTCTTTATTTTTTCTTATCTTGTAAATTTTATTATTGACGAAACCGTTAATAATAAACTTGGTTCCTTTCCTTTCGTTTTCTTTTACATCACATTACCTCCTTTTTTTGTAATTATGCTTGTTCTTCCTTAGTGGGTTCGTTAGCACAAGTATATTCTCCGCGTGACGTATACCTCTACGAAAAACAGCACTTAAATCGCGGTGACACACTTTTTAAATTTTATTCAGTTCAGCAACGTTTTGACAAGAATCGCACAACCATCTTCACTGAGGTTCACGCCGTTGGCAAGAGCTGGTTGTTTCGTCAATTTACAATCATCCCATCTACGCAAGGTAAGTCCGAGGAGGGTGGTTGGATTGGGAAACATTCCCACAAAGCCTGTTTTAGTGGACTTTTATTGTTGCACGTTGCGTGTAGCAACCCCATAGTTCAGTCTGTGTTAATTTTAGCAAGTGATATCTTTACCTATTTTAGTAAAATGAATGCGACTAAACAAAATAAAAACCGTCCTTTGATAGAGGCTGAATTACTTCTCGAAGCAAATAACTTACAAACCTTTTGTTGTAGAATTTCAGCTAGAGTAGGTCACCCGAAAGGACATAATACAATTCTACATTTTCTTGGTCATACATGCGACTAAAAATCGATGAAGAAGAATGGAGTCTTGATAAACGAAAAATTTTTAGATATTATAATAAGGAAATTTCTCTTAAAGCCTTAACTGATTTATAACAAAGCTACATGAGATTAGCAGGCGTAAATGAAAGCTGTTATCGGTATTTTATATATTTCCAGGTGCTTTACGCATCTCAAATTGTACCACGGAGGAATTAGGTATTGTAATATTAGTTATTGTTATTATTATTTATTATTATTATTATAATCTAAAATATAGGACAAAATACTTTCGACTGTCATGAAATAAACTACTCAAAAATATTGAGGAGACACTTTTTTAATTACTTATAACTTTCTTAGGAGACCAGCTATTATGAAGATATTAATATATTCTATCAACCAAGTATGCAACCGTCATGGTATCCTAGTTTTGTATCATTTGTCCGTGTTTGCTACAAACAACGAATACTTTGTGTATGAGTCATAGTGTTGCTACATATAAATTAGCTTTTTTTTATTGTTAGAATTTTGTAGTTGGTTTTATAATATAAAATACTGCTCTTGCATTGTCAAACGAGACATAAGAAGGCATCTAAATTCGGTAGAAGTGTGAAGAATAGTAATGGGATTACGATGATATGATGCTCGACAGCTCTTTATTTGTCAGTGTCTGTGGTTTGAAGTCTCTGGGAGATATACCAACAATGTGGCATTTTCACAGGAAGAGCAGGACAAAGTTGTCATTGCGCAACAGCCCATATATTCATATTTCAAGAAAACCCACTTCGTGAAACTAATTTACGGCCAGCAAAAAACAAAGTTGAATAGAAATCATCGCAAGCCAAGATGTTGTATGCACAGGTACATCAGCGCTGGTGTTACTGGAAGCGAATGATATTCCCAGATGAGTCGAAGTTCAAGTTATGAAGAATGATGGAAGAATTCGAGTACGGAGTACGGAGAAGGCGCTTTTACACTCGTATCCAGGAAGGTTTACCTTTTGGTGGCGGTTCCGTATTGATCTGGGCGGAATTTCACCGAATGGTGGTAGTCCACTAGCTGTTGTAAGAAATTCCCTAACTGCAGAGGGATATATCGACGAAATTTTTGAGGTGGATGTTCAATCTCAAGCACATGCTGTTGGTGCAGACTCTTTAATTATACACAATAACGCGCGTCCTCACGCTGCAAGGAGAGTTACTGAATACTTTCAAGAACCTGAAGCATGATTTAACCGCTTCACCACATCTATTGCTCAGTCCGCATTTGCATCCCATAGATGATTTATGTAATCCTCTTGGACGAGCAATAAAAAAGCGCTTAAACTCACCAGAAACATTAGAAGAGCTTTAACACGCTCTCATTGAAGAATGGGATCGTATCTCGCAAGAGGAATGCCTTCTATATTTCGGGAATAGGCGATCCTGGTGCTGCCATCTGACAACTAACATCTCTATCGTAAAGTTCGACATTTTTTACAGAATACTTACTCGGAACGTTTTGATGTACAGGTGCTATTTCTGTTATTTACAGTAACTTAAAAAATTCATCTCTGCCTAAAAATGGAATTAACTCGTGAACATTTCCGTGCGATTATTTCTTACAACTTTAGACGTGGATTATCACAACAACAGTGCATTAATGAACTTAATTCGACTTTTGACGATAAATCACCACTAAAAATCGGCGTATATCGGTAGTATACTCAATTCAATCGTGGCCGTGCTTCCCTCACTGAAAAATTTTGTGAAGGTCTTCCAAAATCGTTTGTTGTTCCGAAAACCATTGCTGCTGTTCGTGAAATGATATTGTAAAATCGTCATATGACTTATCGTAAGATAGAGGTATAATAAAGAAATTGTTCGCGTTGGATCCCACATAATTTGAGAATCGCTCAAAAAAAGGCTTGTGTAGATCGATCGAAAGAAATACTAAAAAAATGCGATCTAGGTGCTTCAAAATACGTGTATGACCTCGAAACAGGCTACGAATCATGTATATACGCGCATGAGTCCGAAGGTGAACAGCAGTCGGCTGTATAGGTCTTTCAAGATGAGCCAAATCCAATAAAAGTTGTTTGCGCACGAGGGAGTTCGAAGCAAATGGTCGCTTGTTTCTTCGGAAAAGTCGCACATGAGGCAACTATACCATTGGTGCAACGTCTAGCTGTCTATTCTTAATGGTACACAAGCGTTTGCTTGCTGGAAAGTATTCGGTAAAATAATTGAAACCAATCGCCGAAGACGGATTTTCCTCCACCAGGACAATGCGAGCTCTCACACATCGGCTCAAACAAGATAGTTTTTGACAACTGAAAAAGTGGAATTGATGGGTCGTACAGCACTGATTTGGCACCCAAAGACTTCTTTCTATTCCCACAAATCAAAAATAAATTACACGGTCAAAGTTTTTCGACGCCTCAAAAAGCGGTTGATGCTTTCAAAATGCATGTGTTGGAGGTACCTTAATCAGAGTGGAAAAAGTGCTTCGAAAATTGGTTCAAGCGCATGCAAAAGTGTATTGACCTTAATATAGAATATTTTGAAAAACAATAAACGACGTACGATGATTAATTTGAGTTTCTGTTCTCTATTCCTGAAATATAAAAAGCATCCCTCGTACGAAGAATGCCGCGTAGATGCAATGCCGTTATTGAAGCTGGTGGAGAAGTCACTCCACACATTAAAATGTTTAAATTCATTGGAGTTGCCAGCTTTCAATTTTTTGTCTGTTCAAAATGTTTCAATTTTTATTTTGATTAACTTCTTCTGTCAACACGTCGTGTAATTCTATTTTATCCATTGCTGCTATATTAGGTTGGCATTGTTTTGTTCAAATAAATTTTCTACGAATGCTTAAATTGAAAATAATTAAAATTCTATTAGTATTTATAGAAATCACAGAGATCTGAAATGTTGACCCCTTAATTGTTTTGAGTAGAACTTTAGTAATTCTGGTATACCTTCAAAGAAGATCTCAGTAATCTCGAAAATGTAATGCTCTGTATACTCATGTATATACATATTTATGTATGTATGTAAATATGGCATATGAATATAATATAAATATGTAAATATAATGAACTTATTTTTATGATTTACTCCATTTCACTTTCTTAAGTAATTTTTTTATAAGCTTATTTTCTTTACTCTTTAATATTACTAATTAAAATAAAAAGCGAAAGCAGCGATATCTTCAGAAGGGCTCAGAATACCCTCGTTTTCTCGCAAAGTAGGAAGAAGCATTCGATTCACGTCCAAAATTGATTTACATATTAAATTCGGGACGGCTGTTGATGAGTCCCTATCCCTCTTCGATTTATTATTAATATTTATGAGGGGTATCTTTGGTGCCTTTAATAATTCCGAATAAATATGATATATTGGCGAGAGAAAAAGCTCTAATTCGTTGCCGCAAATGAACACGAGTTCTCGGGTTGTCTAAAAAATGAAAAATGAAAAGTCTATCTATTATTTTGTGTTGGAGATGAGTTATTAGAACATATTAATTTTGAAATCGGAACGTATTAGTTCGAAAAGAAATATTGTATATAGATATTAGTATGACAGCAAGGTAATAGTTTTTCCAGGCAGATACATTTTAATGGAAAAATCAGATGAAATAGAAAAATGTATTTTCCGAAATTGTTATATTAGTCTTATGAAAATGAATATTTTTCTTAAATCTAATACTAGTATTCATAAATAAAAAATATTAGCAATCAATTTAATTGAATCTGTAGATGTTGAAAGGTACTAAGTAACGTTTTCGGCCATTTTGAGGTTTTGCACGATAATAGTATTTCTAACATATCCCGATCTCATTATACGTAGAAAGGGTCTATGTGCCAGCAACGAATGTTGTTGTGGGCACAACTTCTAAACAAGATTTATTGTTGAAAGGGACCAAGTGACGTTAGTTGGTACCTTTCAACAACAAACGATGTATTGCTTCCTGTATTATCGGCTTTATAAGTATGGCTGACACAGTAACATTGCTAATGTGAGGAAGTACAGTGTGTTGGTGCTGTTTGTTCTTATTTTAATGATACTTTTTAATCATGGAAGGTGAATCAGAGTCTTCGGAGGCAGGTGCAGAAACTGAAGTGTGGTTGCATAACAAAAGGAAAAAAGGTGTACTTAATACTGACGTAAACAGCAGAAATGTCATCAAACAGAGCAGAGTGGAAGGAGTTGCTTATAAAGGCTACAACGGTAACGATGTTGTTGCAATGAAAATTGGTCTTCCTTGCCGGCAAGTCCCTTTCTTATGAATAAAAACAAAATTTAATAATAACGCTCGTCTATAACACATGCCCGATGAAATGTTTCGAAAAAATTGGCGAGGATCAGAGGAACGACATATTTCAAAAATTTTATGCATTACAAACAAAAGACGAGCAAGACATTTATTTACAAGGTAGCATAGAAATACGTAATGTTCAACGTCGGCTTACACCAAAAACCAAAAATGAGGATAGCAATATCTCGAGAAGTTGTTCTTTTGTTCATTGTGTAACTATTAACGGTAGAAGGTTGAAAGTATGCCAAAACGCGTTTATAAGTTTACACGACACTGGAGTGAAAAGATTAAATCGCATTAAGAATCTTCTTAAAAAAAATGAAACTCCTCGTGATCAGCGAGGTACAAATCCCAAAACGCATGCAATAAATGAAGAAACTAATATTTTAATACGCCAGCATATTCAAGCTTTTCCCATAAAGGTGGCTCATTACAAGGATGAAGCTTATGAATATCTCAATCCAAGGTTAACTTTAAAATTTATGCACAAGATGTATTCTACAGAATATCCTGATGCTACAGTGAGTTATAGCTACTTTGTCAAATTTTCCATGAACATTTTACTCTTCGTTTTGGATGTCCCCAAATAGACACGTGTTGTAAGTGCGAAGAACTTAATGTGAAAATAAAAAGCCTGTCTCTTGGGGATGCTGCCAGGAGAGCAGCTGTTGCTGAATTGTTGGTATATAAGAGAAGAGCAAAGACTACGAACGCTTTAGTTCGGTGTAAAGTACTGCGAATATGTGCAGTATAACAATTTGTTTCTACAAATACATCACAGATTTCACATTTCATTAATTCTACTTCGTTATCGCTAAATTTCATTCTCCTCCCTTTACAAGAAGTTAACATGTGACGACTTCTTCCCACAGTATTCACATTCAAACATATTAACTTATTATTTTCCAAATATGCACTGAATAAAAACAACACCTCCACTGTACCGGATCAACTGTTGCTGGAATGGAACGACCATCACCAAATATATACCTCATCGAAGATCATGCTTAATATTATACTATTTTATGTGTGAAATCATTTCAAACTTACCAATTGCATTTACTTATTTATACTAGTAACAATAAACATCGTAGCATTATATGTATAATTAAAAAATCCATCCAATTAATCAAAGTCATATATTCTACTGTCCATATCATCGATTAGAATAATAGTCTCTATTTCAAATGTCTTCGTCAATTTGTCCCTCCTCAATATCTACCTCGTCTATAGTATCTCCTTGCTCTTCCTCAATATCGTCCTCGATATCGTTTTCAGCTTCAGTTAATTCATCATCACTACTCCATTCTAATTTCACTATAATCTCCACTCTATTTTTTCTTTCGTGTGCAGCACCCATATCCACTAATACGTTCTAACAAATATTAAGAGAACTTAACACTTTATGAGAGAAAAATTCATTCGTTAATGTTTATATATTAACTGTTCAACCAATACCTCGATATAATCTTTAGCGATGACCTTGGGATCCTCATAGACGCCTAAGTGACCTTGACCTTCAAATATCTGACAATTAAATCACATTGACCTTCATATGTCCCTGACGTTCAAATGTCCTTAATCTTGGACTGTCCTTGACCTTGGACTGTCATTGCTTTCATATGACATTGGCCTTGGTACCACCTGGCCTTCACATAACCTTGATTGCCCTTTAAAATTATTTTGACCTTGACATGACCTTCCAATAACCTTGGTTGACTTTGGCGCGACGTTGACCTTCCCATGACTGACCTTTAAAATGACATTGACCATGGTGTGACCTTTTAATAACTTTGTGTGACCTTTAAATTACCTTGACCACTCAACCGATTCTAACACCTCCTCATTGATTGATCGCCTATATATATGCGATCAAGGTCAATGAAGAGGTGTTAGAATCGGCTGAGATACTCTACTGGTAGTCGTAACGCACAATTTAAGGGAGCCTCTGTTTATTATGTGTATGCCATTAGTCAATGCAGACGGGTGGGGATTAACTAAAACCGATAATGGGTTGCGACCTTTAGTTTTACATACATACATACATAGAGGCTCGCGGCTGAAAATTAATAAAAGGGTTTGTGCGTTCGCGTGCGTTTACTAAAAATGTACCGAAACAACGAGCTAAACTAAAGGAAGAAGGGGATATCTAAATACAAAATAATAAATCGAAAAATAGTTAATTCGTATATTGTAAACAAAAAAAACACTTAATCAATAAGTAGCTGCAGATAATCAACAAATGGCTCACACATCGAAATTAGTAAAATAAAACTTAAGTTATGAAAAATTGACACTGGAATATGAACACCCGGTATATCAGGTCATTAAATTATTGAACATATTACAAGAATCTACTGAGTTTATACTTAATCAACTTAAAACACCAAAATCAGATAAATTAAATTAATCTGCAAAAGATACCAAAATAATGACAATTAGTTTCAATTTGCCTTAACCTAGAATCAAAATTCGTTGTTCGACGGCAGATCTGTTGTTGAACCTTACATTTGGTATTACACACAGTATTTTACAAGTATAGTAACAAAATTTAATAAAAATTACAATTTACCGAGATCTGATCGCACGTATATGATAACGTGATGACAAAAAAAAAACATTGTAATATATATATATATATATATATATATATAACACAAGTATCTCAGAAAGTTTACTTAAAATTTACTTAGAAATTACTTAAATGTGTGAAATAAACTAATTAACCATCAATTTAATACAAAATTATTTTAGGATTATATCTTTAATAAAAGCTATGAACGTGAATTAATTCTATAAATGTCAAAATATCAAATATATGAGCGTTAATTATTTTGATAAATGTACAATAATAAAATAAATTCTTTTACACCTTACGTAAATCACGTAAGAAGCAATTTAACGGAGTTCCCAAATACATATACAAATTAAACTAAGATTAAATGCCATTTTGATGAGCATCAAAATTCGGAATCGTAAATTATAGCAAATAAAATATCGGCGCGAATCACTGCACTAAAAAAAGTCTTGTACAAAATATCTCAACGGCTGTCAGACGATACAGATGACATGGTCCACAAAAAAAGACGTAGGGGTCTTGCCACAGGTGTTTAAGGCCTTGACTTCCTAGCTAATTGAATACTTGGTTATCTTGTTTTTTCTCATCGAATGCGAAATATTATAAATTCCCAGTAAATGGATAGACAAAAGAAAAGCTCGAAGCCTACATACGTCTTATTTGCCTCAAAACAAAAGACGTCCAATTACTCGATGCGAATATGAGCTTTTTTTTTTAAATTTATTCACTGAGCTCTAATCGAATCCGCAACCTGCGATAATTTTCAAAATACTTAGGACAGGCGTGAATCATATTTTGATTATCGGAGTACACCAAGAAATAACCTTACTCGCTGGCCGTACAAACAGAAGTGTCCGTCCAATACCCGCATGAAGAGCGACTTTGTCCATGCTGAACTTTTAAAACAAAGGAAAATAAAGTTTAACACTAATGTCACTTATAAGGATTCTGGCGAAAACGATCTTGCGGCTATAACGAACCAACTTGCAAACACGAAAAAAGTTCCATAAAAGTTCCCAAGTTCTCTAAAAGCAGTATAATTTTATACCTAATACAATGAACCCGTTTAAAACGATCTTTCGGATAAAGCGAACAACCGCTTTCTATGTATAAATTTTCAGAAGTTTTCTATTATAACGAATTCTTAACGGTAAAATAGGGGACTTCTCCGAAAATAAAACGGACTTTACCAAATGGACAAATAGCAGTCGACAGTTAGCATCGAGTCTCTAACCGTGTCATACGTTTACTTGCGCTGCGAGTTATAAAAGTGACTGACGTTAACGCTGTTTTAGATAAAAAACGAAATCGTTTACATTAAAAATTAAATACGATATTATAAAACGTTAACAAAGAGGTGCAAAATAGAGTGACATATGCCTTGAAAGCCCAGAAGTTGACCAAAGTTTATTAAAATGGTTTAGCCAACAAATAATTAATAATGTAACTGCTAGTGGAACTGTGTTACAAACAAAAGCTGGCGATTTCTGCAATAAATTGATAACGAACAGTGAATGTAAATTTAGTAGAAGCTGAATTGAAAGGTATAAAAAATGACTTAACATTACCAGCGGAAAAATTTCATCGATATTGTAAACGATTGGCTGCAAAACAGTTGGCCACTTATTAAAGGAAATGAAAAAAATGAAGATATATTTAACGGCTATGAAGCAGTCTTATTTTATAAGCTTACACCAGATAAGATATTATGCTTCAAAGGAGAGACATATGTGCTGATGGAAAGATGTCTAAAGAAAGGATTACGGTGTTGGTAGCGCCAAATTTATTGGGAACAGAAAAGATAAAATTGTTGATAATAGGAAAGATTAAACACCCAAGGCATTTCAAAAATGTTAAACAACTACCTGTAAATTATAAATCCAATAGCAGAGCTTAGATGACTTCCGAGACTTTACCAGCGAATTGCGAGAACGGAATGACGAAAGAAAAATATTATTACTAATTGATAGTTGTCCAGCTCCCGCGTCCCCGTATAGAGTCTATACGGGGACGAGGTGTATAGTAGTTGTGCGTAAGCGTTTCTCTTGCTTTACTGTGCCCCATGTGCGACTTTTAATTAGTGGTTTTTACCTCCTGATGATGACAACTTAGTTGTCGAAATACGTATTTAGGATACGATGCTTTACTAATAAAGCATAAGGCTCTAGAATTTGCTAAAGAATTTAACTGCGTTAAATTTCAAGCTAGTGAAGGGAGGTTGAGTGCCTGGAAGACTCGCAATGCAATTGTTTTCAAGACGGTGTCCGGCGAGAGTGCAAGCGTTAGTCAGGAGGACTGTGACATTTGGATTGAAACTGTTTTAAAGAGTGTATTGAAAAAGTACGAGTCAAAAAACCTTTTCAATTGTGATGAAACCGGTTTGTTTTTTAAATGTTTGCCAAACAAAACTTTTGCTTTTAAAAGTGATAAATGTTTTGATGTTAAAACAAGTAACGAAAGGGTGACACTGATGGTTGGAGCAAACATCAATGGCTCAGAAAAACTGAAATTACTGCTGATAGGTAAAAACAAAAATCGCCGTTCTTTAAAAGGAATTAATCTCTGGAGTTAGATTATGCCAGTAATAACAAGGCATGGATGACTTCTGAGATTATCGAAAGATGGATCAAAGAACTGAACACGAAATGAAAAGCCAAAAGTGAAAGATTGTCCTGCACATCCAGTTACTGTAAGTAAAAAATTAACGAATATTGAACTGATCTTTTTTCCACCAAACACGACCTCCAAATTGCAAACCATGGACCAGGATATTATAAAAAACATAAAACATCATTATCAAACAGAATTGTCCACAAAATTGTTAACGCGATTGATAACAACCTTCCAGTCCAAAAATTGATTACCCTTAAAGAGTGTATAACCGAAGTCGCTAAAGTATGGAGTGAAAATGTTTCTCAGAAAACAATCAAAAACTGCTTTTCTAAAGCAGGTTTTACTGAAAAAATTGACGAATGGGAAGAAGAAGACGAAATGGATCTCGCTACCTTAAGAAAATAATGGGGTACTCTACAAAAAACTGCTACCGTCGACGCAGATTTTTTACTTGAAGATTTCATAAAAATCGACAATGATGTTGGCACGACAGATTTACCAACTGACCAAGACATAATTGACGATATAAAAAGTATAGAAGATCATGAAGAAGAAACTGAAACCAGGGTATGTCCTGCTAAATTTAGTGAAAATGAAATAAGAAATGCATTGTGCGAACTACTCTCAGGGGCCAGGAAAGTGTACCTGATCAAATCTTTATGCATTTGAATAAATGCGAGAATTTTGTTGAGCAGCAATTATTTTTCAGAAGTAATGTACAAAAGAAAATAACTGATTATTTTTGCTAGTACATAATATAATATGTACATACATGTGTTATTTAGCAATTTCTCAAGACTGCACTTATTTTAAATATACATACATACATTGTGCTATGGATTTTTCCCTAAATAATATTTAAAATTTAATTAAAAATGAATGTACATTATTTGTGGATATCTGTGCATATCCGATATGTTATTTCATGTGTGAGATAAAAAACTAGTTTTATTCGAGGTCGATTTGTTGAGAAACCTTGGTGAATTCAAGGAGACGAAGTTTTTCCCTAAGACAAGAACGTTGTATTTCTTTGAAGTATATATATATATATATATATTTAATTTAATTCGGGATGATTTGATTGTGTTAATTAGTTGTTGGTATTTTATATTCAATTCCCGTATATTGTCGAGAGTTGTATTCTCGTAATTTTGAGATAGTTTTATGATTAAACAACGTTTTTCTTGTCAACGTGTCTCCTATAATTTTTTATGGAAGTAAAATTATATTTATAAAACGTCTTAATTCAGAAGGCTTTTAAAATTGTATTTCAATTGTATTAATATAATTGGTTAAGAGTCTTAATTAGTAAAGAATAAATAATAAAGATTATTATTAATCTTCTATGTTGTAAAAATATTAAAATTGTAAAATTTTGCTGTGTTTGTGTTTGATGTTTGCACATGTGTAGATTTGGTCGTGTATTAAATTTGATTATACAGTGTGGTTCTCTGGGGAGAAATTAAAAATAAACTTTATTATTTTTTAGATAAGTTGTTCGGAGTAATTAAGAGGAAGTTTTAATCCACTTAGCTGTCAATTTACAGTGGATATATTATACCTCATTGTGTGATTGTAAGATACTTTATCTTTATACTTTATAAAGATAGATTGTTTTTCTTTTTTGATTTTTTTTTGTATTAAATATTCATTTAAATTTTATCTTGCGCTCATTTTATTTCTTATACCTTTACTGATCATTTATAAAAATATAAGTAACTCAGAAAATATACATAAATAAATTAGTGTGATTTATTCACTGGCGCCAAGTATTTTCTACAGAACACGGATTTCGTTATTGGAACCCTGAGAAGTAAGAAGTCTCATATTTTGAAAATCCACCGGCTGAGTATCCTAGTTGGGAAGATTAGTTGTGGATGGCGGCAAATTTATTCTACAAACCACTATTCATAGCAATATGTATGTATTAACAGATTTTGTATTATGTATTCTTTTTATTTCGTATGTAGTATTTGTAATTCGAATTACAAATAAAACTTGACGACACTAAAATAGAACAAGTAGAAACATTTAAATACCTAGGGGTGAAAATACACAAAACAGGAACCATGGAGGCAGAACTGAATGACAGGTTAGATGCAGCATCAGCACTTTATTACTTCTTGAACAATTCGTTCCTGAGAAGAAGAGAAGTGTCAAGGAAAACTAAGACCTCAGTTTACAAAGCTATATTTAAGCCCGTATTGATATACGGAAGCGAAAGTTGGACATTGACGAAACGAATGGAAAACAAAATACAAGCAATGGAGATGAGGTTTTTAAGAGGAATAATGGGAATTACTAAGAGAGACAGAGTAAGAAATAGCAAAACAAGGGAAGAACTTAAAGTACGGACGCTGAAGGAAGATATACAACGAAATCAATTAAGATGGTTTGGACACTTGACAAGAATGGGAGAGGAGAGAACAGTAAGAAAAGTACGGCAAGCAAGAAGATATCAGAGAAGACCAAGAGGTAGACCTAGGAATTCGTTAGACAGCCAAGTGGAAGACATATTGAGAGCCAAGGGAATGTCAGGGAGAGAGGCGAAAAGAATGGCAATCAACAAGAAAGAATGGGCAAGGATGATATACGGAACGAAATTAGAATAAAATAATAATGATAGATTCTGATAGGCTGCACTTACTGATTTAATGTACTGTAACTTTAAGGAATTGTTTGATTTTTGTATTTAACCTTAACACCTAACGGTAAATAAGGTATTGATAATATATATATATATATATATATATATATATATATATATATATATATATATATATATGTAGTATTTAGCCCTGTACATACATTTGTAATGTGTACAGCATGTACATTATGTACTAATAATTCAATTCTGTGATTTTTTTTTCTTTTTATATAGTGAAAAACTCTTTATAGTGAAATTTCGGTCAACATTTTGGTCTTTCACTATATAGGGTGTCGACGTAATTCTATGGATGTTACTTAATAACATAATAACTTATTATGTTATTAAGTAACATCCGTTATATGTATATAGCTATTAATTGTAATCTTTTACCATATTATTATGTAATGTTCTTATCATAAAATAATTATTTTTTGTGTATAAATATAATTTAGGCTACTTTTTTTAAATTTTACTACTCTTTCCTTGATTTCCAGTAATACATAAAAAATAAAGCGCTTAAAAATGTATAAATGGTAAAAATGAAGCATATTTTTGGATATTTATGAGCATATTTAAAGCATTTCTTGTGCATAAAAATCCGAACTTTAATTATTACATATCTATATAGGGTTGGTGGTGTTCTATAAAATACTAACATCTGAAATATGATTGGAGTCCAAAAATATTTAAATTATTCATGTTTAAAATGAAACATTAACTCTTTTCCTCACAAATAAAGGTAACGCAACAAGAAGTAGTGACGCATAAATTGAACCGACCTACGCTCCTTATCTTCCATCTGAACATCTTTTTCCGTTTATAGAACGGTTTTGAGATACTATCGCGTCGAGTTCAGACAAGCAGCAGGTGTACTGCGAATCTATTGAGCAATTGCCCACATCTTGCACAAAGCCAAACAACCTAGTAGTTTTACAAAACGCAAGAGCGATACGCAAATAAAAAAAAGGTGTAAAAGTATAAAGAAGTAAAAGTCGGTAAATAATACTCAAGTAGTCATTGTAGTTCTCTTATCGGTTACATAGTTTGTTTAGTAATTGTATTCATTTAATTTTGCCGGCGAGAAGTCAGTCGATCGGTTTATTACTGATTTTATATTGAGGTATTCATACATGCATCTATAATCAATAAAGACCGGCACTTAGGTAGGCAAACAGCAGCATCAGTGCGTTGGGTTTACTGAAATTAAAGTGCGCGCTATTTAGAAAAAATCTTTCAGTTTGAAGTACACCTACGCATATTCGTAAATACGCCAAAAATAACTTCACACAATGATAGCTTTCACGTATTGATGTACTACATAGACATAGCACACGAAGCGCTGGTAAAGTGAGTCTCTTGAACCTATTGCTGGTCCACGCCTCTGTGAGCCGACCGAGAATGCAGGTCTTTAATAATCAATCACATTTACGTATACTGATTGAAGTTGACTACAATTCGTTACAGTGGCGCGTATAATAGTACGAGGGTAGTGTGAAATGTTTTGAGCCTAATATAGAAACATTTTTCGGATTAAATGTAGTTTTGTTTTTCAACATAGTCTTTAAGTTCATACACTTTTCCGAGCGATGCTCTAACCTCTTTAATCCTTGCAAATCGTAGTTGGCATCTTGCTTCCCAACATAGGCATTTTCCTATGGGATGATCTTCTCATTCGATGGAAATCTCTGTCCTCCAAGCAAAACTTTAAGCTTAGAAAACAAGAAAAAGTCGATGGGCGCATATCTGGTGAATACGATCAATTAGAAGTGCAATTCGTCTATTTTGGCCATGGTGACCGCTGAAGTGTAAGCAGATGCGTTGTCTTGATGGAACGGCACCTTCTTCTTCTTCTTCAAATGCGGCCATTTTTTGCAATTTCTGCCTTTAGCTTATCAAGTAATTATGTGTAATACATTTTCAGTATTGTTTTGCCTTCTTCAAGTTAGTCGACGGACGCAACTCAATGAACACCTTCGACTTTTTTTTGAGCAGTTTCGCACGTTGCAGTCCCTGTTTTGACGGTTTTTTCTTATCAGGAGTGTAGTGGTGGATTCAAACTTCATCTACAGGCAATAAACCTGACTCCTTTTCTCTTAACCTGCTCCAACAGAGCTTTATAAATGTTCATTGGATGGGATTTTGGCCCAAAGTGAGCAAGTGTGGTACCCAAAACGTGGGTAGCTTTCGCATGTGCAATTTTTCAGTCATATTTTCTTCCGATATGTGTACAGCCTATGGCTACCTTTCTAGCCTTGATTCGATGGTCGTCATCGGATCATCTGGTGGACATTTTCAATGTTATCGGTGGTAGTTCCAGTTTTTGGCTGTCGCAAACATTCATCATCAGCCAAGTTGATACGACCACGTTCAAATTCGGCTACCCATCTCTTTACGGTGACAAACAGCTTCCAACTCAGTTTTAATTTGCTGAATCGTGTTGCCTTTCAAATGCAAGAATTTAATCGTGACAGATATTCGATTATCAAACAACTGAGCGTCCAAATGATTGAAATTCTCACCGGCATCTTTCAAAGCATATACGATTTTAGTACGAGATTGGTTTTGACGAGTACCGCCTTGTTGTTGGTCAAAACATTTCAGTCTCTCCTCGTATTGTTTGTATCTCAATCCTATTAGATTCGAAATATTAAAATTTAACATTAAAGGTGTGTTGAGCATATTAGTTTGCTATTTGTTTATTATTTTGGATCATTAATGTTATTTGAAATGTAGAATATGAATTGGAGTATCCTTTTTTAGTTCGATCAGCGTTAATAGAGCGCAATTTTTTCGTTTAACAATGATAAATATTGATATCGTGAAAATTCTGGTTGCAACAATAATTTCTTTGTTTGAATTAAAATTATTTCCAACAAAAACAAATTCATCCATTGTAGCGAATAGGTAATGTAGTAGTAGTTGGACAGAATGAGACACCAGTTCCTAAAAGAAATTTTGTTCCAATAGTCGGAAACCTGGACTATATTATTGTACTAACTTAATTTTGGGATTTAGAGTAAGAATTCTCAATTTTTTTTTCTAGTATCACGTATCAGCTGCATACAACTAAACTGTTAAATACACAATTTCTTTGAAAATGTCTCTAATTTGTCACTATTTATTTATAAAAACACCTAACCCGGGCACCCTTTGCTGTGGCGCAATCTGATAAGAAATGAATAGGAAAGTAAATAAAAGTATTGCAGCGAACATAGATTGGCCGAGAAACGCATCATTCAATTCAGCTATGTTTATAGATAATCAAGTCGCCTGCAACGATTGAATGTGTACACCAATGCAAACGAAAACAACTACTTTTCTCTTATACTTCAACTTGTAAAATGCGTACTGTGGCCTGCGAAAACACAGACGACGATCTATGGAAAGAAATGATTTCGACTTTAAAAACCAAATAACTAATTACATTCCAAGTAAAAGAAAAATACCAAATTTTCATTTGCTAATTTTTTTCTGTATTTATCAGCCCTCCACCAGGCTACATACTCTTAGAATCGCGTCCCATACTTCAGGGAACCACAGAGCTAGCACATACCTTTATTTAACGTTGTGTATTATCTACTCTAAGTTGTTTACCAAACTCTTCTTCTTCTTTATTGTTGCTGCATATTTGTTTCGCTTATTTCTGAAAGATAGTGCTACTTATGTCGAAGCGCACTGAAGATTTCACCGGTGTGGGAAGATTTTGTCGCACCGTTTAAAAAAAATTCATTTCACTATGAAAACACTCGCATATTTCAAGTCAATTGATCGACTACTTTTTGAGTTTAGCGAACACAAATATACGCAGGCTGAATTTTTATATATACCTATAGATGTTTCAAAATTATTAACCTAAAGTCTAACTAAGAACTTGATAAGAAGGGTGCTGTCGCTTGCCCGATACATGTAAGGACATGTCAGGATCAATTGTACTTAGTTTGAATAGCAAATTTGGATCAATATTCACATTATTTTCAATTTATTTTTTAGTGCTAGCATGGCCGAAACAGAAACAAGATGATCTCTAGTCGTAATATAAATTAATAAACTCTGTATATATAATCTATTGTGCTTCTTTGCCGGGAAGTTATGGCAGCCTAAATTGGTGGAGACTGTGGCTTGAATCTAAAACAGAAACAAGAAAAAGGGACTTTCTTGTTTCTGTTTCAGATTCAAGGCGCTGTCTCCACCAATTCGGGTCACCATGACTTCCCAGTCAGAGGCCTACAATAGATTACGTATTGTTACACTTTGCATATATAGAATATTTTAATTTAATTTTAAATAATATTTCTTCACAAATATATTCCGCATTTTAAAATTAAAATTCATCTTAAACCTTTTTCTATATATTTCGTTTGCAAAGAGAAAGCCTTTCTATTGTTAACGCCCTAGCCGATGGACCCAACGACATCTACCTGGACTTGAACGGCGAACCAAGCATCTAACGTTCGGTTAAAATATTCTTACAAATATTTTACATTTCGTCCTTAAAATTAAGTTATTAATTTAATTACGTACATCTCTTACAATTATATCATGTCGAATGCAATTTGAAAGCTTGGCTCACAAAGGATATTTTAATGATATTTGTGTCATCGATATCACAACTTTTCAATTCACGCTTTTGATTAATTCATTATTCAAGACATCGACAACTTCGATCCCTTTCTCCAGCTCATGGGGTAATACTTATTTGCCACTTATTTGGGCCAAATCAAAGAACACAATTCAAACTATGAAGAAAACGTTAATTTTCATAGCATATTTGGGACAATATTCCGCTTAATCGGGGCAAAACATTTAAGATCGAAATTTTTAATACATATTTAACTATGTATTTATTTACCAAATTTTATAACAAAAAATTTAAACATCCAATTATGCATATGGTCTTTAAGAAATGCAGTCCATAAGAGTACTTGACGGGCGTGTTATACTGTTGTTTTCAATCTAGTTTATCTCCACCAGGGAATCACACGCTGATGGTGTTGGATTTACACAGTAGGCACATACTAATTTATGAACAGTACTACACTAACTTGGGTCTGAAACGTATGCGTAAACGCGGTTTGTTAATACATTTGAGTTTAATTAAAAATTTTGTTAAGTTGCCAAGAAAGATTTAACACTACAGAGTAAAATTGTCATACTTTTAAAGCAATAGATGGTTGGTTATCTCGATGGAAAGTAAGGCATGGAATGAAATTTAAAAAAATTCACGGCGAAGAGGGCAGTGCTGATACAGTAAGTGCCGAAGAGTCGAAAAACATTTTTTTTTGCAGATGACATATACAATGCCGATGAAACTCATCTCTATTACCGTGCCGCACCAGATGGCTCTTTATGTTATAAACACATTGAACTGTCAGGATACAAAAAAGCAATGGACCGCATTACAATGTTATGTTGTGCAAATATGACAAGAATAGAAACACGCAAATTTCTCATCATAGGGAAAAGTGCTAAACCTCGATGTTTTAAAGGATTTATAACAGAAAGTTTACCAGTAGAATACCATACAAATAAAAATGCGTGGATGACTTCTGAAATTTTTCGTAAGTGGCGAACTAGTTGGGATGCAGAATTACAAGTTTAACAAAGAAATATTATGTTGCTTGTTGACAATTTTGCAGCGCATCGTCATTTGGACAACTTACAAAATATAAAACTTAAATTACTTCCTCTCCACATCATTAGTGCAACCAATGGACATGGCCATAATAAAAAATTATTGTTTTTAAATGTAATAAAAAAATGTATTTATTTTTTGTTGATTAAATGTATTTAAATGTTCATTTATATTCTTATTATACGATTATAGATCCTACCAGTAATGTGTTTTTATTTAATGTGGAATTAAACTGCAGGAAAGGACTTTTCTGTAGAACTTTGTTCAATTAGGACAGCCACTTAATTGGGTCGAAATGTTCTAGTACCAATGTGTCCCAATTAAGCGAAATTGACTGTCCTATAGATCGGGCCCAACTATTTTCACTGCTGTTATTCGCATTGGGCGGCTGTCCCTATAATGCATCTCTACATTCCGAACAAAGTGCGCAACTCTAATATCAGTAACTAATAATATTGTCTGTTCCCTTTCATATTTAATCGCTTAATCCGTTGTCAGAAGCAAAGACGATTGAATAAGTGCCGCATCTGTTGTTAAATGTTTATTTTTTCTTTGGTTCTTAACGATATGGTACTTATGTTCGTCACCTACCAAATCATGAAACGGGAAAATCCCTTTGGAAGTTTTAGAAAAAAGAAACTCCTTAAATATGCAGTAAAAATTTCTTTTGCAAATTAATTTATGATCCATTTATTTACTTAATATGCATTTTGCATATAATCCAATCTCTAATCATTTTATTTGTAAAATCAGTATGAGGAATTGAACAAGATACCCACTGTTCAATTCCTGCAATTACGACGTTACACTTCATTAAAACAAAGAAACTTAATACGTCAACATTCCGCGAGTCAATGCATTGCATTTTCTGAAGACCGTCGACTGTTATATCTGCGGAAAACATTTCGACGAAGTTTTATGCGCGTATAAAATAAGACACAGTATTCTGTAGCAATGCTCATTTATTATTTATCCACGTAATGAGCTGTAGGATTGTAATTATTAGTAAGCGAAGTACCATGCGTTGCTCTAAAATTGCCTCCTTCTCAAGTTATTGTACTTTGTCAACTCCGTTAATGGCCACTATAATGCTGTTCACAGTCGTAATGGTCTGTGATTATTCAATAAATTACATTCTAAATAATTATATTCGTGAATGTAGTAGCTACAGAGTGCGGTTTATTTAAGAAGAAATTGGAGAAAATGTGTTATTTAAATTTATCTACGTTGGCGTAATCCACCGAGGTTAGATACATCTTCAATTGGCTACATAAGGCAAACATATATAGAAGAGTAATTATTAATAAATGTTTATGGCCGCAAATAACTTTAGTGTGCGTGGCATATTTAAATATATTGTTCTCAATGAAGGTAATATACTTGGCAATAGATGTTTTCTTACTACTTTTCAAATACTGTATTGATAAAATTTAGAAAAAAGAAATGTAGTATTTAAAAAGTAATAACCAAGTCATCCATTGCCATGTACAGGGAATTCCAAAATACAATGACAGTCCGACATTCATGTAAGAAATTAGTTAGCAGAACACCTTTACAATCGAAAAAAGCAGTTGCAAGAACTTTCCCAGTTGATAAACGTGTTTTTGCTTTCACAGGGCGAGGTTTGTTACCACTTCGCCACTCCAAAAGCACCGTTTTGGATTCGAGTGTATAGTGATGAACCCATGTTTCATCACATGTCACTATTCTATTCAGAAAATTGTTTGTTTCTCGTTGACATAAATTCAGGAGTCTTTGGCAAGTGTCTCTTCGGATCTGTTTTTGATCATTCGTAAAAAGTTTTGGAACCCATCTTGAACAAATTTTTCGGAAAGCCATGTGCTCAGTAATAATGGAATAGGCACTACCGTGACTTATTTGTACTTCACTAGCGGTTTCATCAATCGTAAGGTGCCGATTACCTTCAATTAGGTATAATAAGGTATAATAATAAGTGTTATCCCACTGGCGATTTGGTGAAGAGCATATCTTCTAAGGTTTACCTTAGCCAAAAACGCTACGTTTAACATTTTTTCAGTTTTAAGGTTATTCTACTGAAGATGGCAACTTAGTTGCCGAAATACGTATATAGTATTTATTGATTTATTGATATATATTGTGGTTAGGGTGTTTTTCTTATTTCTGTTTCAGATTTCAAGCCACAGTCTCCACCAATTTCGGTTCAATTAGGTCTCAAATCACCCGAATGTTGTCGTCAATAAAAGCTGTCTTGGGACGCCTACTGTGCCTCTCATTTTCTACAGTTTCACGCCTATCCTTGAATATCCAGTCATACGCTTAAGTACGTAACAAATTTGTGTCACCAAACTGTGTAGTCAGTCTAGCCAGAATTTCGCAGGGCTCGGTAGCTTCGTTCGTCAGAAATTTGATAATAATTTGTTGCGCAATCGCTGATGTAACCTCTTTCTCAAACATGATTGTACTGGCGAGCCTAAATGCCGACAGGTGTTCGGAACTGCGTCAATCTTCTCCTTGTTTTCGCGGCAACAAGAACCCTGCTCGATTGTCAGCTCCGCTCATTTAGCTTGGTATGAAAACAAAAGTCAGGTTTAATTTTAGCTCACCCTCGTATAAGAAAGTATTATATATATATATATATATATATATATATATATATATATATACATATATATATTTATAAATTATATATAATATATATTTATCCTGGAGCTCAACTTTTAACCATTTTTCGAATTTTATACACAAATAGTTCGCAAGTATTCAGATAGAGCGCGTCCATGACAATAATGTATGTACATATATATGTAAAGAGGCTCTGACCAAAAAGAGATCCAAATATTTGACAACATAGTAGAGCTTGCCTAGGCTTAGATGTTAAGCAATTATATATACATCTCATGTACATGAATTATTTTATATATACCAATAGAAAATACTTGTTTTGAACCAAAAGATTTAGAAGTATTAATAAGTACTTCAATTTAATAATAATAATAATAATAATAATAAATATATTTTTTCTTGAGTTCAAATCAAATAGCCTAGATAGTTTAAGAGATATTACGAGAATATATATTATGAAAATATAAATCTTTGCATTAATATACGAGGTGCATTCAAGTTCTAAGGCCTCCGATTTTTTTCTAACTAACTACTCACCCGAAAACTATGAAACTGGAAAATCGCTGAAGCAATAGCAGCACGGCTGGTGAATGTGCGGCCACGGACAGTGTCTTTCATTGTTGGAAACAGCCAAAAGTCACTAGGAGCCAGGTCAGGTGAGTAGGGAGCATGAGAAATCACTTCAAAGTTGTTTTCACGAAGAAACTGTTGCGTAACGTTAGCCCGACGTGCTGGTGCGTTGTCACACGCGCAGCCTTTCCCGGACGTTTTTGTTGCAGTGCAGGAAGGAACTTGTTTTCGTAAGATGCACCTATCACCGTAGTGCCCTTTGGAACACAATGGGTAAGGATTACGCCCTCACTGCCCCAGAACATGGACACCATCATTTTTTCAGCACTGGCGGTTACTCGAAATTTTTTTGCTGGTGGTGAATCTGTGTGCTTCCATTGAGCTGACTGGCGCTTTGTTTCTGGATTGAAAAATGGCATCCACGTCTCATCCATTGTCACAATCGACGAAAAGAAAGTCCAATTCATGCCTTGGTTGCGCGTCAACATTGCTTGGCAACATGCCACACGAGCAGCCTTGTGGTCGTCCGTCAGCATTCGTGGCACCCACCTGGAGGACACCTTTCGCATTTTCAGGTCGTCATGCAGGATTGTGTGCACAGAACCCACGGAAATGCTAACACTGGAGGCGATCTGTTCAACTGTCATTCGGCGATCCCCCAAAACAAGTCTCTCCACTTTCTCGATCATGTCGTCAGACCGGCTTGTGCGAGCCCGAGGTTGTTTCGGTTTGTTGTCACACGATGTTCTGCCTTCATTAAACTGTGGCACCCACGAACGCACTTTCGACACATCCATAACTCCATCACCACATGTCTACTTCAACTGTCGATGAATTTCAATTGGTGTCACACCACGCAAATTCAGAAAACGAATGATTGCACGCTGTTCAAGTAAGGAAAACGTAGCCATTTTAAGTATCTAAAACAGTTCTCATTCTCGACGCTGCCGCTACAATTCCATCTGCCGTACAGTGCTGCCATCTCTGTGACGTATTGACAACGAACGCACGCTCATTTTAAAACAATGCACATGCTTCTGTCTCTTTCCAGTGTGGAGAAAAAAAATCGGAAACCTTAGAACTTGAATGCACCTCGTAGTACGAACGCAAAAAAATATTTTGAAACAAATATGAGCGAGAATTAGTGGTTACTGTGTTTATTTACATGTATTTTCCGGAGTTATAGAAATTGGCGTAGATAATTTAAGAGAAGTAGAAGTTGAAGTAAAAGTATTTCCACTTTAAATTTAAAAAGTTAAATGTTCAAAAGTTATAACCAGAATTCGATTTCATTGTTTTACATGAAGATATTGTCAGGGAAGGAATAAAATCTAAGAGAAATAATACTGTTAAGATATATTCAATAGAAAGTAATTCCGAAATAAAACAATATAAGCTGTTCGTGGACCTCCGCGGGGGTTGAGCTACCCACCAGGCGCGGTCCTAGGTGGCGGATAAGGGGACGGTCAGGTCTCTCTTGGGGGACCTGATTAGTGGCAGTCATAAGCGGGATGGATAGGCCTAAACACCTTCTAATCCTTAGCGAAAGCTGTCACAGCGGACCAGCTCTCCCAAGCTACGGTGTAAGGCAACGGCTTAGAGCTGAATGGCCACTGGGGTATATGTGGTATCAAACGTTCTCCTGGGGACACTAGGCGGCACCCCTTTGTATTTACGCCTTGTGCCCGTAATGGAAGCTCTGCGGGCATTGACCTCATACTTCCTCCATACTCATGGGAATTAAATGAACTGAGACAAAAAATAACTCAAAAAGATGGAGTCTGAGGAGAATCCAAAACCTAAGGAGTCTATAGAGATTCCCTTGGCAATGGATACTGATGAGACTTTAAAAAACAAAAGTGAAACGCAACGGACTGAAACTGAGAACGTTGCAAATATAGAGGGTGCACCCAAGGAGGGGAAACATCTTTCCGGAGCACAAAGATAGAAGTTAAAGAAGATGAGGAAACAGAGGGTGGATACGAGCAAAATAAAGCTCCCCGTTTCCCAAAAAGAACCTCAGGGAGAACCTACGCCAACAGGGGACGTTACGCGAACCGTGTCGGCTAGGGGCACTCCTGAGGATAAAGTAACTAAGCGCACGTAGTTTTCAGCTTCGGGCGTGAATTACAAAGCAGCTCTTAAAGGTATTAAGGTTGCAATAGTTCCTAAGGATTACTCAGTCAGCTTAGTAAGAGGGCAACGTAGGAGCTATA
This sequence comes from Melolontha melolontha, assembly GCA_935421215.2. Classification (NCBI taxonomy): domain Eukaryota; kingdom Metazoa; phylum Arthropoda; class Insecta; order Coleoptera; family Scarabaeidae; genus Melolontha; species Melolontha melolontha. Next base: position 70,841,024 of record OW285242.1, on the reverse strand, counting down.
CAAAAGGCACTGATGATGGTCATAGATAGGGTGCAAATGGCGACGAGGTTTGAATCCTCCCGTCTTATGGACGGCTACTATAGAGTCATCTCTGCAGATGAGGACTCGTACAACACTACGAGAAATTACTGGGAAAAGTAAACAGCAACGAGTTTTAGCGTTTCTATCAGAGACTAAAAAAGATAATCTAACAGTGGGCTTGAAAAGACTCGAGAGGCAAAATCCAGGTCATAAAGTGGACCGATGGATTGTCCTCAGTTCCAGGTCTTCCGAAAAGGGCCTACATGTGGGCCTTCGGACTGACCAGGAGTCAGAGGAGACGTTGGACTAGGGGGGGGGGGCTGACTTGAGACTTTACTACCGGTTTCAGAGGGCTGGTTTTGTAACCCTCGAAACAAAAAGAAGACTAGAAACCGGTGATGCAGGATGAGGGTACTCTAGGAGAACCTCAAGCATCAACCTCTGAGTGTTAAAATGTTGAAGATTCTCCAGATAAATCTTCAACATAAGAAAACAGCCACAGCGGCACTTTGATATCGATATCTCACTCATTCAAGAGCCATGGATAAGTAGAGGCAAGGTGGAAGGACTACAGATTAGGGGAAGGGAGCTCTTGGTTGGTGCCCCAGATACTAAAATTAGAACTTGTATCTGTTTCAGAGCCGACCTGGATGTAATGCCTATCATGGAGTTATGCAGTGTTCATGACGGCAGCCAGGATCAGAATGTCGATGGGGGATATTGGAGACGACAATTGGATCTCTATATCTACCCATTGACTCTCCAGCACTGCCAGGGCCTGATCTTGAGGCCTTGGTGGCATATATCAGTAAAAACAATCTGGAATTTATTATCGGCGCAGATACCAATGCTCATCATAAGGCTTGGGACAGCAAGGATAACAATTATAGGGGTAAGTCTCTCTTTAGCTGTCTCATGGTACTGAACTTGATTATCTGAATCAAAGTGATAAACCGACGTTTAAGCCATGAAGGGGGAATCCGTCATAGATGTAACCTTATGCGCGTTAGGAGTACGGGATATTGTAAGGCGGTGGCATGTATCCGACGAGCCGTCGCTCTCTGATCATGCGTATATCCGCTATAAATTATGTATAAATTTAACGGAAACACGACTATACAGGGATCCCAAGAGAACAGACTGGGGCTCTTACAAGGAAGACCTGTTAGCTGCAACCCGAAACATCTCTGTTAGAATAGGGAATGTGGGAGAGCTGGAGTTGGCTGTTGTATGGTTGCAATGCACCATTCTTTCCTGCTATGAAAATAATATATATAGCTAGACGGGCTGCCTGGTGGAATACAGAGTTAACCAATTTAAGGAAAGAAACTCGCCGGTCATTTAATAAGGCGAAGAAACAGGTAATTGGGAAGCCTACAAAGCTCTTTTCAATAAATACAACGATAAAATGAAAGAGAGCAAAAAGGAAGGCCTGGAAAAAATTCTGTGAGGACATCGAAGGTGTTCCTGACATGGCCAGAATTAACAGAATTCTCAAAAAAGATCCTTCCAAGGCAATTAGATCTATACAAAAATCGGACGGGAGATGTACCAGTACCGTGGAAGAGACTTTAGAGTATCTTCTGGGGGTACACTTTTTATGGATGATTGTGATATCAACATGTCACCTCTTGGAGGGCGACTAGGAATGATTGGGTGATATCAAACGAGATCTTCAAGCCCAATTTAATTAGATGGGAGATAGGATACTTTGAACCATATAAATCCCCAGGACCAGACGCAGTCTTTCTCAAGCTCCTTCAAGAGGGAATTGGGAAAATTATTGGTCCTCGATTGGAGATATTCACGTCTAGCCATGCTATGGGCTATATCCCTAGGGCATGAAGAGAAACTAGGGTAGTGTTTATTCCGAAGTCCGGAAAAGGAACATATACCCACTCTAAATCATTTAGACCAATTAGTCTTACCTCTTTCATGTTGAAGACTATGGAAAAAATGATATATCTAAATATTAAAGAAGGGGCTCTGGAAAAATATCCTCTACACCCAATGCAATGGGCATACCAGTTGGGAAAATGAGGTGCCCTGCATAACCTGGTAAGAGGGCTCAAAAGGAGCCTACACGACAAGGAAATTGCACTTGCAGTCTTCTTAGACATAGGGGGAGCTTTCAATAACACCTCGACGTCTTCCATTATTCGATCTTTAAGAGATCGAAAAATAAAAAGCAAGACATGCAACTGGGTTCATAACATGCAGCGTTGCAGAGTAGTTCATGCCCAAATGTAAAACGAAACGATCTCCATGAAGACAACAAAAGGGCGTCCTCAAGGAGGCGTATTGTCACCGTTACTATGGAGTTTAGTAGTCTCCTCAGGACATTAAATGACCAGGGAATATGGACGCAGGGGTTCGCCGATGACATTGTCATAGTGTCCCAAGGGAAATTCCCCGGGGACAGTGGCTACCACTATGCGAAATGCTCTGCGAATTGTGGAATGATGGTGCCTTGAGGAGGGATTAACTGTCAATCCTCAAGAGACCAAGTTGGTAGTCTTTACTAACATGAGAAAACTAAGTGATCTGGGCAGCGTAAGGCTGTTTGGACAAGAGTTAGAATTAACCAATGAAGTGAAGTATCTAGGCATAACACTTATTGCGAAACTGAATTGGAGCAGACACCTAGTTAAAGTGCAGGCAGGGCGACGCAGCACTTCTGGAGATGCAGAAGAGCTGTTGGCAAGACCTGGGGACTAAAGTCAAATGTGGTACACTGTCTGTACACAGCAGTAGTAAGACCAACGATGACCTGTGGGGCAGTTGCTTGCTGGAGGAGGACAGATCTGACATCCTCAGTGGAGCACCTCACGACTCTCTAGCGACAGGCTCTGTTGGGAGCCATGGGAGCTATGAACAGCACGGGAACTGCGTCCATGGAGGCCATCTTGGGTCTCCCTCCACTGGAACTATTTGTAAAAGCGGAGGCTATGGCTACGATCCTGAGGCTGAAGGCCAAGGACGTATGGTGTCCTAATAAGGTTGTAGGAGGCCATAAGATATTACATGAACTATACAGGAAGAGCCGATATTTCAAATGCTGGCGGACAGTATGGCACCCGAGATTATGTTTACAGCTAGGCTGAACATATTTATACCGACCAGGGAACAGGCAAAAAGTCGCTGTACCTGGTACACGGATGGATCACAATCCAATCAGGGAACATGTGCAGGCATATGCGGAATGTGTCCTGGAAGGAAGATATCGATATGTCTGGGAAAACATACGACGGTTTTCCAGGCTGAATTTTTCCAGTCGCCGCCTGCGCCGAGGATATTCGGGAAGCTGGCTGCGGAAACAAAAAGATCAACATAATGACTGAAATGACTGATAGTCAGGCGGCTATTAAAGCCATTTTGAATCCATCTACCAGATCTAAACTGGTGAAATATTGCAAACAAGTCCTCAATAAACTGGTACAAGACAACACTGTGTCGCTGATATGGATGCCAGGACATCAGGTAGTTAAAGGTAATGAGATAGCCGACGAACTGGCCAAAGAACGTACTAATAGGAACTTCATAGGACCAGAACCTGTTTGTGGAATCGCTAAGGATTCTGCTAAAAGGGAGATCTGGTTATGGATGGAAAGAGAACATAAAAAGAAATGGAGGTTAACGGAAGGTCAGCTCCATACTAAAACACTACAAAGGGAGCTGGACGAAAGGTTTCCAGCCAACCTAATTCGTAGTTACAAGAAAGAAATTAAAATAATTACCGGCTTAATAACCGGATAATATTGTTCTTTAAGGAAGCGTATGTACAGCATGGGCTTGGTTAGCTAGCCCTGGTGTAGGAGATGAAAAACAGGAGGAAACTAGCCTTCATGTAATATCCACGTGTGAGCAACTGAAGGAAGTCAGCCAGAAACATTTCGGGAGAGATCTATTGGATTCTGGGAGTGTCAAATTTCCCCTAAGGAGGATAGTGGCTTTTATCGAGGACACAAGAATAACAGAATGGAATTGAGAGATATATTTGGGATAGTACAAAGAGCAGTGTGCTCAAGTGCCTGGATGTGCTGGCGTCCAACCCAAAACAGAAGAGGAAGAGGAAGAGGAAGGAAGAAAGCAATATAAAACAATTACTTTTCTTATCGCTGTTTGTTTTTAAATGTAAGATACATTTGAAACTGAAGGCATTCTTATTTTTTAAGAGTGATTTTGACACTATGTTTTTTGAAAAATATCTTCATCTTTTTGTAAATTATTCCATGATGTACGTTGTGGTTTTCTTTTTTTTTCTATTGCCTATCTGTTCATAACTACTGTTTTTCGTATATATAAAATATTACTTATGCCGATTTTCTTAATTATGTAGATAGTGTACCCTCTTCTTCTCGTGTTTTGGGTTGGACGCCAGCACGTCCAGACTCCTGAGGACAGTGCTCTTTATACCATCCCCAATAGATCTGTCAGTTCCTAGTTTACTCTCATTAAATTAAGAACTAAAACCAGTACCTTCCTTTTCAAGATTCTCAACTGTTTGTGTATTTTCTTTGGTGTCATTAATTTTTTTAGTTTTTATCTAAGCTCTCGACTTATCTCAAACATTTTCAGCAAAACTTGCATTATACATAGTAGAAAAGTAAAGGCTATTTAATCTTAAGCATAAACGCAGAGAAATATTAATAACACATTAAAAATACAATGGTAAAATATTGAAAGTTTATAGAAAACAAGTTTATTTTACGTTTTAATCAAAATCGTTTTCTTAATTAGGTTTGTTTCTGAAAAGCCTGTGAAACTGGTACTGCAGTATATTAAAAAAAGGTTAATTATATAATACAAATTAAATTCAATGTGAATTAATTTACTATGTATATTATCGATTATAAAAAGTATATAACTAAAACGTCTTGAAATACCATATTTATTGTACAAGTTTCTAGAAATTTTATTAAATATAAAAAAATTAAAGTAGACAGATCTTTCTTTGTAAATATGTATATAATGATTTGAATTGAAAAAGGCGGTGAAGTTACAAAGTGAAGTTTTAATTGTTTATTTCTACATACATACATATATGTACCTATATTATATACCGGGTTTTTCTTTTGTCATTACACATAAGTACAATGCATTGACAAATTTTTATTTACTCTTACACATAGACATAAATGTATGCTGGTGACACAGTAGGCAACCAGTTATACCCCAGTAACATTTTTGAAATTGTAAACTATTTCTGTGCGTTTCATTCAACTTAAATCTTAAATTAAATATATTTTATTGAAAACTACATAATTTATTTTAAGCAGTTAATTATCCCAACAGGCGTAAACCTTGTGCGAAGACAATTTTAAATATTTTTAATAAATTCAAACAAGATGGTTGTTTTCTAAATTCCTACAAAAAAATAAATTAAAACCAATCACGTGTTAAAAGAACACATAAAGCTGAATATCCTGTGTTATGTATAAGAACGGTTTGTAGGATCGCTTTTAGATGTAGCCAGGCCATTTTGGAGTATCGTCCAAACTCTGAAAGAATTAAACCGTATTAAACCAAAATATAAACCAAACAAGATATCAAGCCATCAAGAGCTTTTCGAGAAAGATAAAGTAAAACGAACTGATTTTTGTGATATAATGTTTAATTTGTTAATTGAAAACAAAATTCTAAATAAAATAATTTCTACTGATAAAGCAAACAGTTCCATAGTAAATTTAAAGAGTTTCATGTATATTAATAGTTTCCCTCTGAATGTTTAACAATGCATTTCTTTAATAGTTAGAAAGCATAGTAAGATGAAACCCATTGAGTTATTTCTTTAGCTAATAGAAAAAAATAGGATGTAATTTTAATAAAATAATTACTTAAATTACTTATAATTTTTTAAAATTTTTATTTAGGCAAATTATCATATTAACATTTTTCAGTTTTAGTCTTGTACGCCTTTGTTCTATTATTAAACCAGCTATAACAGAAATAAGAAAAGCACCCTAACCACAATATATATATCAATAAATACTATTACAATTGAAACAGACATGTAATATACATATCTGTAACTGTACACATGGACAATACAACTCGTATTTTCAGCATTTACTTTTGCTTAAGACACGTGTTTCTGCCATTACTATTAGACGTCATCAGTTAAGCTAGTGAAGCAATGTAATACAAATGATACAAATCTTTATGAATAGATTTGTATCTGTATATCACATTAAGCCGAAATCGCCTACAAAATAAAGCAAATTTCATCCTGTAAGGTGGCACTTATTTAATAGGTGACATCTGACGGACGAAAGAGACTTTGCCGAAAAAGGCGACCTTTTCGTTCGACCAGCTATGCTGGTACGAAGACCGAAAAAAATACGGGTAGTCCATTAACAACGAGCCAGATGGATGAAAATACGAGGTGTATTGTCCATGTGTACAGTTACAGATATGTATATTACATGTCTGTTTCAATTGTAACAAAAGCATTATACGTGCATAAACGTATAGATATACTTAAAACCTTTTTGTATATTTACCATCTGGCTCGTTGTTAATGGACTACCCGTATCTTTTTCGTTCTTCGTACCAGCATAGCTGGTCGAACGAAAAGGTCGCCTTTTTCGGCAAAGTCTCTTTCGTCCGTCAGATGTCACTTATTAAATAAGTGCCACCTTACAGGATGAAATTTGCTTTATCTTGTAGGCGATTTCGGCTTAATGTTATACACAGATACAAATCTATTCATAAAGATTTGTATCATTTGTATTACATTGCTTCACTAGCTTAACTGATGACGTCTAATAGTAATGGCAGAAACACGTGTCTTAAGCAGAAGTAAATGCTGAAAATAAGAGGCGTATTGTCCATGTGTACAGTTACAGATATGTATATTACATGTCTGTTTCAATTGTAACAAAAGCGTTATACGTGCATAAACGTATAGATATACTTAAAACCTTTTTGTATATTTACTGCCATCTGGCTCGTTGTTAATGGACTACCCGTATTTTTTTCGTTCTTCGTACCAGCATAGCTGGTCGAACGAAAAGGTCGCCTTTTTCGGCAAAGTCTCTTTCGTCCGTCAGATGTCACTTATTAAATATGTGCCACCTTACAGGATGAAATTTGCTTTATCTTGTAGGCGATTTCGGTTAATGTTATATACAGATACAAATCTCTGCATAAAGATTTGTATCATTTGTATTACATTGCTTCACTAGCTTAACTGATGACGTCTAATAGTAATGGCAGAAATACGTGTCTTAAGCAGAAGTAAATGCTGAAAATACGAGGTGTATTGTCCATGTGTACAGTTACAGATATGTATATTACATGTCTGTTTCAATTGTAACAAAAGCGTTATACGTGCATAAACCTGTAGATATAGTGGGAAATATGTTCCTTGTAACGAGTTGAAATTGAACGTCTAGTTTGGCCGATATATTTTTGGCTACAATCGTTACAATTTATTTCATATATACCAGATTTATGTTCTACCTCAATTTTGTCCTTGGTGTTACCTAAAAGTGATTTTAATGAGTTACATAATTTAAACGCTATTTGAAGAGAATGGTTTTTGAAGATAGCTTTCAGATTTCTAGAGGCTAAATGGTACGGTAAACAAACAAATTTCTCACCTAGGTCTTTTTGAGGTAGTAAGCTCGTGGTACCATAAATAAGTTTCCTAAGCCTATGTTTCTTAATTAGGTTGGTTATTATTTTCGAATCGAAACTATTGTATGTAGCGATGCTTCTGATTAATCCAAGTTCTTTTTCATATCTATCTCTTGTAAGCGGGAAACTTAACAACCGATGGATAAGAAAATTAAAGGATGCCATCTTTTGTTGGAAACTGTGATTTGAATCCGCGGTTATAAACTTGTTCACATTGGTGTCTTTTCGGTAAATATCTATTTCTAAGTTATTATTATTCTTAATTACCAAAACATCTAAAAATGGTATGTATTTGTTCATTGTTTTCTTTTTCTATAGTGAATTTAATTGTAGGGAATTTCGAATTTAATTCTATTAAAAAATCGTCCAAATAAACTAGCTATACTAAACACTCTTTTTCTTTCTGCTGAACTTGCTGGAATACAGAAGTATTTCCAAGAACATTATTCTAAGGGTTTCAGTTCCATTCCTGTTACCTAAAAGAAAATCCAAATAAAAAATGCAATTACCCTTTTTTAAACTTACCTTCCAAAATAAAAGATGATCTACGTCCTGACTTGGATTTGGCCTTTCGAGGTATTCCCTTTTAGTTATTATTACATCGGCTGTAATTTATTTTACTTTCTCTAATTCTTTCTTGCAAAAATCCAAATAATGAAAGTGACTTTTGATGTGGACTAATGTCTGTTTCGATTACAGGCATTTGTACTTTATTTTCAGGATCTATTTTCTTTATAATATTAAACATATCTTGTTCAAGAAAAGAAGTAGCCGCGATAGCATTTTCAGTACTACCAAAAACGTTCTCTTTTAGTTCGAGGGTCTCAGACAGTTGCTACTTTAGTAACTGATCTTCCTTTATATGAAAATAGTCTTGATCTAACAGATTCCAAAAGTTTATTATAGTTTATTAGTATTATAGTTTACTATATGTATACACATTGGTAACATCAAGTCACGAATGTTTGACGTATCTATGGTAACCATGTTTGTGTCAATATAAATTTATATTTTTGATAAATGTCAAAGTACATGCAATATATTCTCAAAAGCTTTTGCTTTTGAATAAACTTTATAAATATGGACTTTATAAATAGAGATGGAGGCTATTACAGCTTGTACTGAAATTTTGCTGGAAAAGTCGTGAAAATATTTTACAATTTCCTAAATTGAAAGGATTTTTGAAGCATGAAAATGATGATTTTAGACGGTCTAAAGCCATCGGAAACATTATTAGCAGATTTAGAAATTGATGTTCTTGGTCTGAAAAGATACGGCGCATGGAAATCTTCCACCGTGGCAGAAAGATCTAATTGTTCGTTTACATTTAATATTACAAGGTGATAAGTTTTTGTACATGATTCTACTTTTACTAGTTATGTGTTTTTGTTGATTAAAATTATGTTTCAAATAAATTTGTTATAAATGTTCTAATATTGCTATTACTTACCTAGGGTCGTAATGAAATATTACAGCCCGCTACCATAGCAACTGTCAATACGATATGTAAAGTGTCACTTACGTTTAAAAAAAAAAGGTGTCATAACTGTTTACTTACGCGGTAGGTATGACGAAAAATTCTTTAATGTGTTTTTGAATGTCGGCATAACATTAAGGATGCTTTGTAATATTGTCAGTAAAGGCGCCTTTACGACAAGGCAGGTAAAGATCTTCTACGAATTTGTATTTATGCTCCTTGGCTATCTTCTTAAACGTTCTATACGTTTTACTTGTAATCCTGCTGCTGCTAATCATCCTGCGGTTATGTACCATAATTATTGTAGAAGGTGTTATGTAAATTTAATAATAGTGTGCAAAGTGCTCAAAGTGTATTGCAAACTCTACAGCGAGAACTACGCTACGTGAATAACGTTGTGCCATTAGACAAATAAGCCAAAGATTAAACATATCCTAATCGATGGTAAATAACATACAATTCGCGTATATCAACAGACAGAAATTCAGGACTGTTGCAAATAGTACATATATTTTTAGTCAAAGTATAAAAGACATCTAGGAAAAATGGCGACCAAAGCATCGGGCGAATTTAATCGCGAATCTCCACCTTTGATATGAATTAGCGCGGTCAAATGCAGGCAATGAGAAGGAAATTTACACATATTGTTGTGATTTTTCCCCGAAGACAATTTTTAAAATTTATAATTTATTTATGTACTTTTATTTTATAGGTCACCAGATATATAGATATATTTTGAAAATTATTTAAATTTAATTCTGGTACACTTTTGTTGTTGAGGACTGTATATTTTATATTTAGGTTTGATTTGGGCAGTTTCCGGGAAGGTGTTCGATCTGCACTGCATTTTGATTTATTTGTACCTTTCATGTGTTGTCAATATTTCCGCCAGAGATTGGTTTCTAGTCAAGTGAGAAAGTTGTGCAGATAAAAAAACTTCTTTTTTATCTTTTATTTCAATGTAATTTTCGGTTTTTCTTGCTTTGTAGTGTTTTTGATTTAGTAATTACCGTATTGTATACGAGATTTGCTTTTCTCGTAATTTTGATGTAATTTATAACTCACTTGTGCAATCTCTCAATAAGTTTTTTTGTGTGTGAAAATTTTACGCTAGCGTAAGTACTTTTTCATACCACATATATATGATTTCTTTTCA